>CANUEY010191726.1:0-94416 GCA_948099555.1 Croton setiger
TATAATTTTCGTGTGAGAGATTGTGAGGTTTCCTCCTTTCTTCTTTGCACAAGGAACTTGATTAACTTATCAACTTCAACAAGTTGTGGCGTTCTTCAACTTCCAACCTAAAATCCTTTGCGTACGAGCGGTTCTACATCCATTGCGAGGTGTTGGGTCATGAGGGAAGGTGGATTACTTATTGATTAAGTTTCTTCTATCAAACGGGTAACTCGGGTTTTCTAGCCATTGCGAGCTATTGGGTCCGCGTCAGTGGCTAATAAGAGAGAGATTCATTCTTTATTAGCCATTTTGCAATTGTATGCTAAAGTTAGTGGGCAAACAATCAATCTTTCTAAATCTTCAATCTTCTTTTCTAAGAATACGCCTATTGAGCTTAAGTCTGCTTTGACCTCTAAATTGAACATTACTAGTATGGATAAGTATTTGGGGCTGCCTTCCTTAATAAACAAATCGAGAAAGCAGAATTTTTATCAAATTAAGGAGAGGATTAGGAGTAAGTTGTGGGGATGGAAAGAGCAGTTTTTGTCTCATGATCTTATTAAAGCAGTTGTGTCTACAATTTCTGTATTTTCCTTCTCTTGTTTTAGAGTTCGTAAGACTCTCACCAAAGAAATTAACAGTCTTATTTCTAATTTATGGTGGGGACAGAAGCAAGAAGAAAGGAAAGTACACTGGATGTCTTGAGACAAAATTTGCACTAATAATAAGAAAGATGGAGGACTAGGATTTAGAAATTGGGAAGCCATGAATTTGGCTTTATTGGCCAAACAGGGAAGGAAATTGGTAACTAATCCCGGTTCTTTGTTAGCTAGAGTTTTGAAAGGAAGATATTTTCCTTTTACTGATTTTCTTAAAGCCAAAAAAGGGTATAATGCTTCATGGGGATGGAATAACATCCTTATGAGAGGGCAAAGGTGGAAGATTAGGAGTGATAGATATCTTTCTGCTAATGAAGATGTCTGGATACCCAAATCCTTTCCTTTTATTCCTGAGTTTCAACAAAATAAAGACAGTATTCTACATTGGGTGCATTAATTTATTGATATGAGGACTATCCAGTGGAAGGAAAATCCGATTACAGCAAATTTTGATGCTATTTGCATTTCAGCAATGTCTTTATCCAGAATTCCTTTAGAGGATAAACTGATATGGAGTCTATTTAGTTAAATCTGGACACAGGGAGACATGTAAGTTTTTGGGAATATATCAGTTGAATGATCCTTGTAGTTTATGTTTTGATTGGGGATGAATTTGGAAATTACAGGTATCTAGGAAAATTCAAACTTTTATTGAGAAAGGGATTGCCTGTGGGTACAAATATTAATACTAGGTTTCTAATTCTAACTGTGTTTGTGGTGGGGAAGAAACAAAGGAGCACCTCTTTTTGAAATGTCATTATGCGGAGGCTACTTGGTTATGTGAAGAAGTTATTAGTCATGCTATCTCTTGTTTGTAGAAATTTCAAGGTCAAAATATGATTAAAATTAATTTAGATGGGGCTATTAGAAAAGGTGTTGCCACTGCAGTAACTAGAGACTGGGAAGGGAATATGCTAGACTGGTTGGTGCAGAATTATATTCAGAAGGTGAGTAAAAATTTACAAAATGTCTCTTTTATTTTTGCTTCAACAAAATTTAGTTGGTTATTTCACAATTTGGCTAGGAAAAGTTTAGATATTTCTTTTGCGAAAAATATTTATGCACAATTAAACTTGTATCAAACTTTAATCAATGATTAAATGAAGATATGTTTATGGAAAAAAGAATTAGATGAATTAGCTGAAAGTACCCACCATTTATGATTTGAATTGCTTGTACATTAATTTAAGTTTGATACTATAATGGTCAAAGAAGCTAAAATCTGCTATTTCTCATTTTTTGGGACTATTATTTAATATATAATTGTAGAACTATAAACTTGAGTCAATTCGACTTAAAAGTATGTTGTTTCAACTTGGCTTATTTAATAATCAATCATCATAAAGCAATATGATTGATTATCTTGTTTCAATCTAAAATTTTAATTAAAATAAGACAATCTATTTATAATTTTTTACTTTGAGTAATAAAAAATAAATAACTTGAAAACCATTTAAAGCTGAGAGAAATAGGTAAAAGAAATTTCCATACAAGGTTTAAAAGTTAGTCCATTCGTTTATCTTGTTGTAATAGGAAGTAACAAGAACAAATAAGTTGGACTCAATAAAAGCTTTTATATCGACTTGAAAAATAAACATACCGATTGATATTACTGTTTTCAGCCTTTCGTGGGCCTTTTGGACTGGGCTGGTTATCCTGACAGACATGGATCTTCATCAAATTCGAGTCCAAACGTAATTCGGGCAATAATCCAAACTGTTGTAGACATTACTGGACTCTTCGCGATTCTCTTCTTCTTCTTCTACTTGCAAGTTTCTTACTATTCCGTCTATTATCCGTTACGATCAGATATATGAAACCTATACAATAATTCTTCAACAGCTAAGGAGCGATATCTCTTTCTGTTTTTCTTGACATAAAACTTACAAAGTCATGTTCGGTGTGGTATTTCCCAACCGGAGCTTTCCGATGGACATTTCCGCTTTCTCCCAAATCGATACCTTTCACTGGCTCCTTGACATGAACACTTTTGTAGGTAAACCCTCCTTTATTTATTTTTTTTTTCCCATTCATTTATATTCACAGCTTTATCTCGTTATTTTGCTGATGCTTGATTCTATCATGCGCAGGTGAAGCGTACGATCAAATTCGTGAAATCTGCATCTTCCTCTTAAATAACTTCACTCTCCCTCCAGACAAAGCTCTTGCCGTCTACATTCAATCCCCTGGTTCAGCTTTTCAATTCTGCGGCGCCGTCACTGTAGCTCGCCCTTCCGCTGTTCTTTCTCTCGATTGGCCGGAGCCTGGTGGTCAATTGCAGCTAACGGCACCGGATTCAGCCCCTCTTTCCGCTAAAATTGGGGTTTCGGTGGAGGACTTAGCGTCACTTCCCACGTTGGATGTCGCTGCGGGAAAAAAGATCGAACGGCTTGCTATGAAAGTTGGAGAGAATTTGTTTAATTATATGCAGTCGTTTTGCGGAGTTGATGGGAGCAAGTTGATTGTACCCATGGATATTTTGGACCGCTGGTTTAAGAAGTTTCAAGAGAGGGCCAAGCGTGACCCTGAGTATTTGAAAGGATTCGTTTTGTAACCTTTTAATTTTTAAGGTATTTCCTCCCTTTGTTTTTGATCCTTGTCAAATTAGGGTTTTAACCAAGATTGTGCCTTTTAATTCTATCTGAAAGTTAAAGAGGAAGAATTCAGAATATCCATATTTTCCGGTATTGTAGTCATTGCTTCCTCTTTCCCCATATTATTCTTTCTGGGTAATGTATGAGGAAATAGTCTCTGATATTGTTGTTAGACTTAAACTTGATTGTGGTTCATGTAACTTTTACCCTGTACTTGGTTGATCTTTATGTCATAACCTGTACATTGAACTTGGATAAGTGATAGGAATTGTTGCAATCTCAACGGGTATTCACTTTGTTTAATCATAATTTAATGTTCTATTTCTGCTTGGATTGACATTGAAACTCGATTCTTAGAGCTTTTCCTCTCTCTCCATTGTGTTCAATTCAATGTTGGACCTTTAGAAGTTGTAATTTTACTGTGTTTTTCGTCCTATTCATGCTAGGTCTGCACCTAGGCTTCCCTACTCTTTTAATTTTGACGAGGTCAACTTTCATTTAAACATCTAGAATGGATATTTGATCTTTATCAGCTAAGTTAAGTGGTGACCGTTCAGACATGAAAATGCATCAACTGCAATGGAGGAGTATTTGATTAAAGGTGCTCTGCTCTGAGGTTTTTGATACTACAGCGGATAGAAAAAGAATACCATGTTTGTGTTTGTACACCGTTGACGAAAGGATGTTCATCCTTTAGTAACATGTGAAAATTATCTGGATTGCTTTTCAGTTATGAATTGTTTCCTTTCTCGAAAGCTAAGCTATATGTTTATTATTTGGTATTCAGCCAATCAATTTGCCTATTGATGATAACTTCAGTATTTAGCTGCTGAGTTACTTCCAGGCAATTGAGTCCAATATGATTGAATATTGTGATTTGTTGAAATTTATTTTGGTACAGTGACAGAATTATTCTTCTTTCCTGTTAGATAAAACTGCTGCCGGAATGGATATCAAAATTTGTACTATGAGAGACAATTCGGCTGTGGTGCCTTTCGCGACTTGTTAGTAAAAAAGTGAGTGGAATCTGCTCTTCAAAATTCTACCTTGGACGCCTTGAACAGGAATGTTTAACTGTCATTTGAGGTTTTAATTATATCATTGAACTCTCTGAAGAGTTTTGGTTTTGTAATTTGCTGGAGGTGGCAATGGCAAATTCCTCCTGTTGCCCAATCTGCATATACATAATGTAATAGCTAAGTATATAAATTAAGGGTAAAACCGCAGCTGAATTTGTGGTTATTATTGCTATGTCACCCAAATTAAACTTGGTTACAAGAGGGAAGAGGATATTTTGCATAGTACTTGTCGGATTTACTGAGCTAAGAAAAACTCGATTCTCCCCGCTATTTCTCAACATAAAAGCACGTTAAGTGCATATATGGTTCAATAAAACAAGTGAACTGAAATTGATCGCACCCACTCAAAGACTGGATTTGAACCCACACAAGAAAAATCCTGGATTTGAACTGCGTAACTTTATTCTTTTCTGTCATAATGCGCAGAAAGATTAGAAGATATAGTATGTAATGTTTTTATCTTGATTGTCTTAATTAGGACCTCTTGGTGTTGGACACGTGGCCCTGTTCATGATAAGGAAAATTTGGTTCTATCCTTGGTCAACATTTTAATTATATTCGCAATGTCAGTGTCAAACCAAACCCAAGCATTACCTCTCCCTGAAAAGGAGGTGATCCAGCCCCACCTTCCAGTACGGCTACCCAAAAAAAAAAAAGAGAAACAATTGGAAAGGGAAAGCGAATTACAAGCGGTGTTCTCGAAAAAGCCAGACCAGATGTTGATTTTGGGTTGACAATCACGTGGCAGGCTAAATTGTTTTACTAAGAACAGACGTCTCTGTTCTGTTTGTTTGTTTGTTTTTAAAATTATAATAATATAGAACTTGTGTTTGGATTTCACAAGTGAAAAAATGTTATTGAGGTTCTATAATCTGCTCCTAAATGTTTTATTTAATATAGCAGCTACAAGCCTTTGTGCTGATACATATAGCAGAAAAGATTTCCCTCCTGGCTTTATTTTTGGTTCTGGTACTTCTGCTTATCAGGTTTGTTTCTTTCTTGCTTTTTCTAACTGGAAAAAGGAGAATTGAAGTAATAATTTCAGTATTTTCGAAAGGTGGAAGGAGCAGCAAACGAAGATGGAAGGACTCCTAGCGTTTGGGACACTTATGCCCATGCTGGTTTCTCACTTTCTTTCTTTTTCATTTTCATTTTCTTTCTCAGATGGTTTTCTGGTCTAAATTTTCTAAGCTGAACTGTCTCAGGAAAAATGGGTGGAGCTACTGGAGATGTGGCTGTTGATCAGTATCACAAATACAAGGTAAAACAAGAATGATAATGAATAAAAAATTATTGACCAGAAGATTTTATTTTTCTGTTATTATGATGTTCTTTGTGTTACTGCAGGAAGATGTGAAGCTCATGGTTGAAACTGGGTTAGATGCTTATAGATTTTCCATTTCATGGTCAAGGCTTATTCCGAGTATGATTCTTTAATTTCAAACAAAAGCATTTCTTGTTTATATTTAATTTGATTAAGTAAAATGTAATTATTTATCAATTTCAGATGGAAGAGGACCTGTTAATCCAAAAGGTTTACAGTATTACAATAACCTCATCAATGAGCTCATTGCCCATGGTATGGAACCAAATATATATATATATATATATATATTTGGTTTGCGATTTGATTGATTTATTAATTGTTATTTTTCTAATTTTGGTCATCCTCAGGCATCCAGCCACATGTTACATTACACCATTACGATCATCCTCAAGCGCTGGAAGATGAATATGGTGGATGGGTTAGCCGAAAGATTGTGTAAGTAACTCATCAATTTCAAGAATAATATATGCCTTTTCTCAACAACAATACCTTCATTATTGAATGCAGGAAAGACTTCACAGCTTATGCAGAAGTGTGTTTCAGAGAATTCGGTGACAGAGTGAAGCACTGGACAACATTGAATGAGCCTAATATATTTCTAATTTTCAGTTATGATATGGGTTTGTTGCCACCTACAAGATGCTCTCCTCCATTCGGACTCCTCAATTGCTCACAAGGCAATTCTACAACCGAGCCATATTTAGCTGCTCACCATCTCATTTTGTCACATGCTTCTGCTGCTAGATTATACAAGAACAAGTATCAGGTTTTCTTTTTCTTTCTCTTATTTTTACTTGAGTTATTATTACTAAAAATATGATTTTGTTTTTCTTTCTAATTGTTCACGCAGAAGGAGCAACTTGGACTAATTGGGATTAATCTATTTATGTACGGGGTTGCTCCTATGACAAACAAAACAGAAGATATTCTTGCAGCTCAAAGAACCATGGACTTCAATTTAGGATTGTAAGTGCTTCATATTTGACATTTCACTAAATGCCTTAAGCAACAACTGTGAGTGACCTTTCGTTTTCCAGGATAGCAGATCCCGTGGTGTTCGGAGACTATCCTGAATCAGTAAAGAAAAATGCAGGGTCAAGATTACCAGCATTCACTAAACGTGAATCCAAACAGGTTAAGGGTTCATTTGATTTCTTGGGAGTGAATCACTATCTCTCAGCAACTGTCAAAGATTACTCTGCCGCTCTTAACTCAGAGCCTAGAGATTTTTTAGCAGACACAGCAGCATTCATAAAATGTATGATCCATCGACCATTGTCTTATTCAAATTTTCAATGAACCAATTATTTATTTATTTATTTATTTATTTATTTTTTTGTGACAGATGATGTCAATATTTCAGGTTTTGAGGTAAATTAAATTAAACTACATTTTAGGCAGTTAATGAATAATTTAGGTCAAGAATTAACTTATATATTAATGCATATTGTTAGTATCCTATAAATTCATGGGGAATGCAAGCATCACTGGAGTATTTGAAGCAAGTTTATGGCAACCCTCCTGTTTACATTCATGAAAATGGTCTCTCTTTCTCTCTCTCTGTTTTTTTTTTTTTTTTTTTTTTTACTACACAAATACCTTAAATCTAATAATAATTGTATGAATTTGTTTTCCTTTTCTGTTATATTTTTGAATTGCAGGGCAGAGGACCCAAAATACTTCATCCTTGGATGACACTTCAAGGGTGAAATATATGCATGCATATATTGGAAGTGTGCTTGATTCTATCAGGTAATTTATATAAAAAAACCCAAATTTCATATAAAAATTGGTGCTTATGAGAAAAATGTGCGAAGATTTTGGATTTTCTTTTTAAGATTATTGAAATCTCTGTATTTATGATGGTTTTATTGAAAGGAATGGATCAAATACAAGAGGGTATTTTAGCTGGTCCTTCATAGATGCTTTTGAGTTATTGGGTGGATATGAAGCTTGCTATGGTCATTACTATGTGGACATAAATGACCCTCTTCTTCAAAGACAACCCAAGCTCTCTGCAAATTGGTATTCTCACCTTTTGAAAGGATCAACCGTTACCCCTCATGGAATTATTCAACTTCCCCAACAAAATATTTCTGATCATTAAATTTTCCATGCATTTCTTTTGCAAAGCATATGTAATCTGGGTCTCAGTCTTGGGATTGATTCTCATTTCCGTACTTAAAAGAAACAAAATAATAATAGGAAAATCTTGGTTTTTATTGTTTATTGATGGGATTTAAACTTGCAATAAGTAAACTATGCGTAATGTATCTTTTTTTTTTTTTTTAACATAAAAAAATAATGATGTTTAATAATAGTCTGTCAACTGTCATTCCCATTAATGATTTAAGCTATTCATGGATAATTATTGACGGCGAGGAGATATTATGACTAGAGGTAGGCCTCATATAATCAAATTTATGGGACGATATTCATACAAGACAATCGATTAAAGTGAAGGGAGGTCAAAAAATAAAAAAGAAAGGCAGACCGTTGAATCGTTTCTGAATAAGCTAAAACCGTTACTGAGTTGAACGGGTTAAACCGTTGTGTGAACTATGATGGCTAAAAAACAATAAATTTTTGATAAAAAAAAAAACTTTGTAATTTAATAACTGTTTATAAGTGGTACAATATCCTAAACCGGCTTTGAACAGCAAATCCGCCATGACGGTCTGTAAATCCGTTAAACTAATAACCTTGGTAAAAGTTTAGTTTCCCCTCGAATGGTCGTGTAATCGAAGAATCAAAATCCGCCATAACTGTCTGTTAATTTATAATCAAAATCACTTGTTGATCAACGGCCAAATTCGATTGTGTAGGGCCGAATCCAGTTCGAGTTTTTGTTTGGCCAACTGATAGCTCACTACGGCCAACAAGTTTGCAGAGAAATGTCATGATATAAATGTAAGGTCCTAGCCTCAGCCATTTCCATGGTAGGAATAAAAACCAGAGAATTCAGATTTCTCTGCACTGAAGGAAATTACTCTCTCTTTTTTCCAGAACAGAAGGAAATTGCTTAAACATGGTACGGTATTGCTGTTGCTTGCTAATTTTAGCAGTATCAGTATTTTGCAGCACTGCCACTGATAGATATAGCAGAGAAGACTTTCCTCCTGGTTTCATTTTTGGTTCTGGCACCTCTGCTTGCCATATCAGATTTTTTACTCTAAATCTTTTGGAATTAAGATAATCATAAAATATGGTAATCAATTATTTAATTTGGAAAATTGGAAGGTTGATGGAGCAGCTAACAAGGATGGAAGAAGTCCCAGTGTTTGGGATACTTCCGCTCAACAGGGTCAGTTTTAATTCACGTTAAAGTTCTTAGAATATAAAATTCGTAGAATTGCATACGCTACCAAAATAAAATTAAACAGTTTCAATTTCAATTCCGCGGAATGTTTAAACTTCCAATTTCAATTAAGGTATCTGCAACGTGTGATGTTTCCAGTTTTGCAAGTTTCGTTGATTGTAGATATTACATGTTGTTTTATGTCAGATGGACGAGGATCTACCAACCCAAAGAGCTTAAAATATTACAACAATCTTATATATGAGCTTGTTAGCCATGGTAGCTGTCAAAACTAGCAGCTTTCTCAATAAACTAAGTTTCATGATTATTCTGTTTTGATAGATTGATTTCTGTTTTTCTTTTTACGGTTGTGTAAAACAGGCATCCAACCACGTCACATTGTACCATTATGATCTTCCACAAGTACATGAAGATGAGTATGGTCGATGGGTAAGCTGAAAGATAGTGTGGGTACTCCACCATTGATTGTATTTTCTTCTATATTTTTGTTCATCTAAACTGCAAAATTGAGTAGCTTCCCTTGTGATTAATTTGAACAAGATTTGAATCTTGTATATTTTGGTCCTTTGCTTATTTGTGCTTTGGGGTTGGTATATGAATGCAGGAAGGGCTTCACAGATTATGCAGATGTGTGTTTCAGAGAGTTTGGTGATAGAGTTTCATACTGGACTGCTTTGAATGAGCCTAATCTTCTAGTAATATCAGGTTATGATGATGGGGAATTGCCGCCCAAGCATTGATCTCCCAAGATTGGATTAAACTGCACAAAAGGCAATTCCTCAACAGAGCCATATTTGGCTGCTCATCACTTATTGTTGGCTCATGCATCAGCTGTTATATTGTATTGGGAGAAGTATCAGGTCTTATTCGATTATAAACTAATACTATATATATAAATACTCCTTTTCTACCAAAAAAGAAAATGTCATGTGTATTACTATTCTATTTCATAGATATTTTAAGTTCCAAAATGCAGGGCAGGGAACGTGGATTGATTGGGATCAACATTTATTTGTTTGGGTTTGTACCTCTGACAAACTGGTCAAAGGATGTGCTTGCTACTCAAAGAGCTCATAACTTTATGCAATGCTTGTAAGTGAGGCTCTTCTCTGCTGCTTCTCTTAGTTGCTTTCCTATCTAAATCTGTATTTCCATTGTGATTGTGGCAGGATAGTTAACCCTTTGGTGGTTGGAACATATCCTGATGTGGTAAAGAAAAATGCAGGACGAAGACTACTAGCCTTCACTGATTATGAATCCCGACAGGTGAAGGGCTCATTTGACTTCATTGGACTGAATCATTACAACACCCTTCATGTCGAAGACGACTCCATCTCTTTGGAATTGGAAAATAGGGATCTTTCAGCAGATATGGCAGTGAAATTTATAGGTAAGCTCATCACTTATAATATCAGTTATTTTTAGTGGGCTGGAACATTTTTGTTTTTAGTTACTTTAGACTCTACTCACCATGTGGTTTATATAATTATTTAATTTCCTGTATGCTTATAAAGCATATTGACATCATTCTCAATCTAATTTGCAAAAGAACTGGTATAGCTAATTGAGTTACTTTTTAAATTAGACTTATTTGTTTCATTGCAGATGATCAGGTGATGAATTCATTAACTAACATGAGTAAGCTAGCAATTTAAATTTCTTTATGCAACTAAGATTCCGTGTTTCCTTCAGCCCATGGAGCCTTCACTGGAGTACATAAAGCAAGTTTATGGCAATCCTCCTGTTTACAATCATGAAAATGGTCTCTCTTTCATATTGTTAATTATAATGCAGTTGTGCATTTTGATTACTGGAATTGCTATTCTTGAGAGGTTTGCCAACGCCACGAAATTCACCATTGGAAGACATTTCGAGGGTGAAATACATTGGGAGTCTGCTTGATGCTGTCGAGTGGGTACGCCTTCCGTCTCTCTAATTCTTGGCAGTAATTGACATTTCGTGCAGTTGTTCTAAATTTCTTGAATCTTAAAATTTGAAAGGAATGGATCAAATACAAGAGGATATTTTGCATGGTCATTCTTGGATTTATGGTTCAAGTTATGGGTTATAATATGTTGATCTTGATGACTCTGAGTTGAAGAGATACCCGAAGCTCTCAGCACATTGGTATTCTCATTTTTTGGCCCCAAGAAATCATCCAACTTAAGTGTCTTTTTTGGGTCTTGTTGTAAAGATTACTACTCTTAGTTCACTTTCTCTTGTTATCTTTTTCCTCTAATGGAAATAGATCTCATTTCTTGAAACGACATATTTAACTAGATTTCAGTTTCAGTTTCTTTAATGTTGTCTACAATCTGTGGACTATCCACAAGACAGGATGTCCCAACTTTTGCTATAATACAGATTTTGGAAATTTTAATTATTTATTTTCATGATAAAATCTAAGCTATGAATCGAACATGATATGCAGACCAGACAATCTACTTAATAAAAAAATGGTTTCATCCTTAAATAATTTATTCACAAAATTAAGAAACAAAAAATAAAATACTATAACAGAGAAATCTCAAGTTTTCTTTAAAATGCAACAAGACATAGCCGAATATAAAAAGAAAGAAAATTTTTTGTGGTTGAAAATGATACGTTAGGACACTTCCTAAGCAGCAGGAATTCACAGAAAACAGAGTATTTTACGTGAATTTAATTTGTAAGAGGTTTGGGCTTTGAGGTTTTGTAAATGTCTTTATCGTCCCAAAATGTCAGACGGTACAAACTTGAAGCTGTGACATTGCCAAATTATTCTCATTAGCCGGCCGTTAGTATTAATCCACATTATCCAATAGCTCAATAATTTACTCTTCTTCTTAATTACATACATAAATATATAAATAACATAGTTATTGGAACCATGATTATGATATGTTTGAAAAAGTGGATAGATAATGGTAGAATATTCATGTTTTCAATTCAAAATAAGAATAGTAATTAATCAAAATTTGTAGCAAAATCAAAATTGGAATACAATTTTGACAAAAGGGTGAGTGTAACTATCTGTCTTTTCTTGTTTGGAATTGGATCTGGGTTCAATTATCGAAAAATTAATCAAATTTAAAACCGTGGATATCAAATAAATCTTTGTGAAACATAATGTTCCACAAGTAAAAAATGTGAATCGAACTAAGTTACGCATTTTGAATTTGTGAAAAAACACATAATAAGAAATTAGCACATGATCAATTAAAGTTAACGACATCGTTAACTTTCTTAGCCAACAATAGAGAGATACATAACATAACTATTGTCACGTATGTTTCGCAATTCAAAAATGTAAAACTTTATCCAGATATTTTTATCGGAGATAACCAGTGCATACCACGTGTTTCTCTCCAGAGTTTCGCAAGTTAAAAATGTGAAGACGATAATCCAATAAGAGATGGACACATGTCTCTTTCCTTACATTTCACAAGGAAATTGCGAAAGGTGGATTTCGCTATTTGGTAGCAAAATGTTTTTCGTTTTGCATTTCAAAACTTGTGATGAAAAATTTCGGCAATTAGAGAATTTTGGCGATTGGAGTTCTATTTCAGCAGTTTCTTAGCGTGATATTTCACATTCGAGTCTTATTTATCATGTCTTTTTATTTAATTTATTAGTTTGCGATTTAAAATATTTATAATGTGAAATATTTATCACTAGTTACATTTTTTGATGTAACATAACTATTTATATTTGAGATAACAAAATTATGAAGAATATATATATATAGTAATATTATGATTGTATAAATAATTTTATTTAATATTATTAATAATATGTAAAATTAATAATATTTTTTTAAAAAAATTAATTTAATATTATTAAATTAATATTTAATAATTTTATTAGTCATATTAAATGAATTTAATATAAAAAATTAATTATTAATATTAATTTAATATAACAAATTATTATCATTATTATTATTATTATTATTATTATTATTATTATTATTATTATTATTATAAGATTATTAATAATTTACATAAAAAATTAATCATATTATTATTAAATTAATTTAATATATTAATTGGATGAGTTAAAAATAATAATAAAATTATTTATAAAACAATATTTATTAAATTTAAATGTATTAAAAGATTATGTAGCAATTCATCTTCTAGTTCATAGAAGGATAGAGTCTTAGATTAGGAACCCATAGTTCGAGATCTATTGTTCGTATAAACGGAGCACTGATCTTTTTATGTATTCCAAGGTGACGAGAGGTACAATCGAACCCTCAGTACTCGACGAGCCGACGCGGCTATGTGTAGGCAACTTGAGATGCAGAATGCATAGACCCTTCATTTCATTGACGAGTTAAGGTTTGGGATGGTGCGGAGGATCGGGTACATCCAGTACGATTGGGCCCTACTTACGACTTTGGTGGAGCAATGGTGTCCACACATTTCACCTACCTTTCGGAGAGGCCATGATCACGCTTTAAAACGTGGAGGTGATGATGAGGTTGCGGGTCGACGGACATGCAGTGACAAAACGATTTGTTGTGCTCGGTCCAGGATGGTATGTGTACTGTTAGAATTTTTTGGGATTCACCCCCAAGACGTGTGTCATCTTGCACAGTCGATTATTGTTTCGTAGCGTGCAGAAGCAGTTACAGATGTTCTTTCCAGACGACTTGCGAATGTTGTGTATTAGTAGAGAGCACGCTGTTTTGTGATGTGGATGCTGAGAGCATTTATGTTTTGCAATGCGTCGAAGACAATACAATTGAGGGAGTGCTATTCTTACCTTTCTATACAAATAATTATGCAAAATAGCTTTACGAGGTGCAGACTGGATGTCTACTACTGTTACAAGTATTTTTAAATTTTTCAATGACAGAACTAAGATTTTTCAAAATTTAGAGATTATAAATTATTTTGTTGATGTAAATACGCGTTTTTCTTTTTTTCCGGGTTTGAAATAGACAATTTAGTTTCACAATTTCAATTGCGAAACTAAGATTACGTCAGATATTTTGCACATGTCAAACATATTATTTATCCATTAACATTTTGATTCAGTTTCGCAATATTAAATTAATTTGTTTATTTTCCTGATTGTTCAATTTTACAACTTAATTTCACATAAATTATTTTAATTAAAATTTCGCATTTTCAAGTTGGGAAAGATACAATTTTGTCCGTACTCAAACTTTGTTCTTTCTAATTACCATATTTTAAATTTTTGATTTTATTTGCGAAAACACCCTTGGATCTGCTCTGCCAATCCTGACTAGACACTTGTGTTTTGTTTTTTCTTCTTTCAATTTATTTGGTACTGTTCTTTATTACATCATAATTTTATGTTTTCACAAAATTGAACTACTCTGCTAACTGGGGCTACTAGCACTAGCTTCTTCTCTGTTTTTTTTTTTTTTTTTTTTTTTTTAAATTTTTGTTTTATTTTTTTAAACAATTAAATGCTGAATTGTATTTAGAAAATTTTGAGATTAATTGAATGGATATCTGTTTACAGACTTTAATCATGAATTATCGTTGTTTAAAGGCTTTTTTGTCATGTAAATTTAATTTTAAAAAAAATATTATTAAAAGATAATGATATATGTGCATTCTGTTATCTTTGAGGTCCTAACCACACATAGATGGTGAACTGAAGTAAATTTAGGCAAGAATTAATATGAGCAGCTAAAGCTTGAGTTCTTTCTGTTTTAGTAAAGAAAACATTTTATGGTTTAATTAAGATAAGCGTTTGCTTGATTAGGGCGGCCTAACTTTTTTATAAAAAGGACCTCGAAATTAATCAAAACCCATCCCTTAATTTTTATAAGCTTGTTATTTAACGATGACAAAACTTAATTGCTGGTTAATTTTTGTACTAAATATAGTAGCAGTAGTCTTTTGTACTGATAAATACAGCAGAGAAGATTTCCCTTCTGACTTTGTTTTTGGTGCTGCTACATCTGCTTATCAGGTCCGTACGTCAATCGAATCTTTTCTTTGATTTCAATGTTTCATTTGAAACACTGATGATGGGTGCTTGGTAATTGGGATACATAGGTAGAAGGAGCTGCAAATGAAGATGGAAGAAGTCCTAGCATTTGGGATACCTTCTCTAAAGGAGGTCAACTTCTTCTTAACTTGTTGAACCTTTTTCTGGATTGTATGATGGAGGAGCTGTGATTAAGGAACTAATAATACTGTAATTAAAGTTTCAGGTGGAGATGTGGCAGTTGATCAGTACCACAAATACAAGGTTAAGTGTTATATTAATTTTCTTGACCGAAGCAATTAAGTTAAGTGTGCTTTGAATCACCTTCAAACCATTTCAAAATATTGCAGGAAGATGTCAAACTTATGGCAGAAACTGGATTAGAGGGTTATAGATTTTCAATATCATGGTCAAGGATTATTCCAAGTAAGGTTACTAGAAAAATAATTCAACAAGCTAATTTTTAGCTTATTTGATATTAATAAGTATTTGTAATTTTTGTGAGTGTCAGATGGAAGAGGACAGGTGAATCCAAAGGGCATACAGTATTACAACAATCTAATCAATGAACTTATTAGCCATGGTCAGATTCAAAAACTATAACAATAATCCTATAAGAAGTTCAAATTTTCATTTTTTTATATGGCCTTTATGATGAAGCAGGCATCCAAGCACATGTTACCTTGTTCAATTATGACCATCCACAGTCCCTTGAAGATGAATATGGAGGATGGGTTAGCAGAAAAATGGTGTATGTATGACATTTTCTAAGCCTTGCTCTTAATTTGTTTCTTTGCACTATGGATAAAAATTGATAGAAAAAGAAAAGGCCGAATTTTGATATGGGGATACAGGAAAGACTTCAGAGATTATGCAGATGTATGCTTCAGAGAATTTGGAGATAGAGTTTCAACTTGGACTACTATAAACGAACCAAATGTGTTTGCGATTGGAGGCTACGATCAAGGATTCACACCGCCGGGACGGTGTTCTGACCCATTTGGAGTGTTCGGCTGCTCAAGAGGCAACTCTTCTTATGAACCTTATTTGGCAGGTCATCATATGCTGTTGGCTCATGCATCAACTGTAAAATTGTACAGGGAAAAATATCAGGTTCTCATCTGATTAAACTTTTACTCACTTTTCTCTGAATCAGTATTTTTCTGACATTTTAAAATAAATTCAATACACAGAGAAAGCAAAATGGAACTATAGGAATATCCCTCTATGCACTTTGGGTTGTCCCTCTTACTAATTCAACAGAGGACATTGCGGCTACACAGAGAGAAAAAGACTTCTATCTTGGCTGGTAGGTCCATTTAACTTCTTTGCCCCTTTGTGAACTGGGTTTTCAGAATTTGAAGTTGTCAATTATGTTTTTGCAGGTATCTTGATGCCTTAGTTTTTGGGAAGTATCCAGAAATAATGAAGAAAACTGTAGGTTCAAGACTTCCGGTTCTGTCCGAGCAGGAATCAGAATTGGTTAAAGGAGCATTTGATTTCATAGGCCTTATACATTACACTACAGTTTATGCAAAAGATAATCCTTACAGTTTGAAAATGGATGTAAGAGATTTCAATATGGATGCTGCAGTACTTCAGATTGGTACGCTCTCGATGGAAAACACATTACTAGACTAGAATTGTTTAAGCATATGTAACTAACTGAATTTAACTGATGGTTTGTTTTGCAGTTGATCCAGATCATCCATTCATAATAATTCCGGAAAAAGTAAGACTAATGGTTATTATAGAGTTTGTAATCTCTACTATCTATTTCATGACTTCACTGACCAATTGGTTTTATTGATTTAGTATCCGCTGAGGCAATGGGGTCTAAAAGGATTACTGGAGTACCTTAAACAAACTTATGGGAATCCTGCTATTTACATCCAAGAAAATGGTTCCTTCCTCTTCATTTTCCTCCTGTCATTCATACATACTGAGTTAATGTCTGTAACTGAGTTGATTGAAATCGGCAGGTCAAGTGAGTCCACATCATTCTTCATTGGAAGACACTCCAAGGGTGGAATATTTGCAAGCATACATTGGTGGTGTACTTGACTCTATCAGGTTTTTTACCTTATTTTGTTGGATTTTATGATTACTAAGAAAAGCCTTATTTTGTTTACTAACTATGATTTGTTGTGTTTCAATTTGGAAGGAACGGATCGAACGTAAAAGGGTATTTCGTATGGTCATTTCTAGATGTTTTTGAGCTATTATCGAACGGTTTTGGAGTAAGCTTTGGCCTATACTATGTAGATTTGGAGTCTCCAGATTTGAAGAGAGTACCGAAACAATCTGCACATTGGTATTCTGGGTTTTTGAAAGGAAATATTGAGCTTGATTGGGAAAATAATTCCAGTATAGTTGAAGGACACTCTATTCAATAGCATCATTTATCTTCAAGCTTTGTTTAATGAGTCCTAGTTGAACTTTTTTCTTTTTTTTATACCCATGAATAAATTGTATTTTGAATAATAATATGATTATACGGTTAACCGGCGTGGCCGCGTCTATTTCTAATCGACGTATACCAAATTTTGAATTACATAATTGTGTTTATTTGCATGTATCGTGCCGTGCTATGTTTATTATACTAGCAGTATTTTGAAGCAGTGGAATGGATTATCGTTCTCCAACCAAACTCATAACGTAAACTGAACAAAATTTACGATTTCTGATGATGACGTGAAGCAATTGAAATTTTGCCCTAGCTCGGAGGTGGGTTCTACATTTTGAATATTTTTCCTTTTTTTGGGAGGAAACAGGAAAGAAATGAATGAGACAAAAGATGACAACAAAATTAAAAATCCTAGACGGCTGTTTAACTGTATCTATAGAGCTGCAGGTCCTGTATTTTGTCGAAGCAGCTTCTAGTGTTTTAACAAAATCTAGCGTCACTCATTCCGTGGCAAGAAAAAGACTTATTTATCAATTTTTTATTAATTACTGTATTCTTTTGGACTTTTACGGTTTAAATTAAAGAATAATTAATCACAATCAATGAATTAACTACTACATATTTATTTTGATCTGTATTCTGTAAGCTTGTGGTTGTGGATGATGATGATGAAGCTGTTTTACTTGCTAATTCTGTTGTTAACTTTAATAGTTACAGCGTTTTGTGCTGATGAATATAGCAGGAAGGACTTTCCTCCTGCTCCTGACTTTGTTTTTGGTGCTGCTACATTTGCTTATCAGGTCAGTCTGTCTCTTGCTTTTAACTTTTTTATTTATGAGCAAGAGAGAAAATGATTTATGTTTGTTGTTCTTGAAGGTGGAAGGAGCTGCACATGAGGATGGGAGGACTCCTAGCATTTGGGATACATTTACTAATGGAGGTCAGCGTCTTTTTCTATAACTTGTATGACTGTATTCTTATTAACTGATTTTAACCTAGTGTCCTGATCGCCTGTAGTGGGAGTTTGATGAGTTTATGATTATTCACAATTGACTTCCTAATTAATATATTGTAGGTGGAGACGTTGCGATTGATGCGTATCACAGATACAAGGTAAATTATGCTGTAAATTCTGTTAGCATTTGATCAATTTGAACTACAAAATGCAATATTGTTTGGAGTTGTAGAAATTTAGTTGTTCTTGTATCTGTTGCAGGAAGATGTCAAACTTATGGCAGAAACTGGTTTAGAGGCCTATCGATTTTCCATCTCATGGTCAAGACTGATCCCAAGTAGGTTTTCCTTAAATGTTGATGCAGCTCCGTATGATATAGCAAATTGTAATTTGGCTCATCCTAAATTGTTCTGCCAGATGGAAGAGGACCTATAAATCCAAAGGGCTTAGAATATTACAATAACCTCATCAATGAGCTTCTTAGCTATGGTGAGACCCAAAAGTTCAATAAGTTCTATATTTTTATTTTTCTGAGTGTGCTTTATCACTCTTTTCCAGTAAAAGAGGGAACTTTTTGTTAATTTTCCTCTGCATATAAAATCATATATATATATATATAAGAACTTTTCTTTCAGCTTTAATATATTCCTTTTTTCTCCCCTTCTAATGGAGCAGGCATTGAAGCTCATGTTTCCTTAATGAATTATGATCATCCACAAGCACTCGAAGATGAATACGGAGGATGGATTAACAGAAAGATGGTGTATGATACTTAGTGTTGCTATTCTCAATTTGCTTTGTTGTGGAAAGGGGTACTTTCCTCTGTACCAGAGACAAAAAGGAGCTGAAAATGACCAATTTGCATGTGGATGCAGGAGAGATTTCACAGCCTATGCGGATGTGTGCTTTAGAGAATTTGGTGATAGAGTTTCATCCTGGAGTACCATAAATGAGCCGAACATTTTCGCCGTGGGAGGCTACGACCAGGGCATGACACCACCAGGACGATGTTCTCCTCCATTTGGATTCTTCAATTGCTCTAAAGGCAACTCCACCTATGAGCCATACTTGGCAGCTTATCATATATTGTTGGCTCATGCCTCCACTGTAAAACTGTACAAGAACAAATATCAGGTACTGATCATCTTCTTTTGTATATTTTATCTTCTTAATGAAATATTCTTATGTTGAATTTTTAATGAACAGGATAAGCAACATGGAGTTATAGGGATCACCATATTTGCCCTGTGGTTTGTTCCCCTCACTAATTCAACAGAGGATGTAGCAGCTACAGAAAGAGCTAGAGATTTCTACTTCGGTTGGTAAGTGAATGAGGATTAACTTGTGTGAAAACTCCCTTTGAATTCTTTAACTATATTTTCACCTTGTGCAGGTTTTTAAAGCCTTTGGTGTTTGGAGATTATCCGGACATAATGAAGAAAAGTGTAGGTTCAAGACTTCCAGCCTTCACCAAACAAGAATCCAAACTGGTTAAGGGAGCATTTGACTTCATAGGACTTATACACTACACCACAGTTTATATCAAGGATAACCCCACATTTCTGAAATTGGAATCCAGAGATTTCGCAGCAGACATGGCAGTGTTTATGTTCTGTAAGTTCTTCACTAACATCTACCCTGTTGGAACAAAAACTAACTCATTGAGTTTATGGTTCTTGCAGGGGACAAAGAAAATCCATATGGAATAGTCCCAACAAAGGTGAGTTGAGAGTAGAATATCTAAACAGAGAAATATTGTGGTGGTCTTTTTTTCTTTCCTGTTCATATTTCTAACCAGTTATGCCTGATTCAGTATCCAGTAAGGCCTTGGGGCCTGCAAGGACTGTTGGAGTATCTTAAGCAAAATTATGGCAATCCTCCTGTTTATGTCCACGAAAATGGTCTGCCTCTTCCCTGTTTACATATATATACATATGAGCTAATACTTGACACAGGTGCAATATATTTGCTCTCATCTTTAAAATTCTATTGATTTATAGGTCAAGTTACTCTTGGTAATTCTTCCTTGGAAGACACAACGAGGGTTGAATATCTGAGTGAATACATAGGGGGCTTGGTAGATGCAGTCAGGTTCTTGATTTTGCATCAATCTTTATTATATACTGAAAGATTGATTTCAGTTTCTTCAAGTTTTCGTTTTACTATTTAAATGTCCAATCGAATCTCCTAACTCCTATTTTTTTTTTTCCATGTATTGATATGTTTAGGAATGGATCAAATACAAGAGGGTATTTTGTATGGTCATTTTTAGATACATATGAATTACTGGGAAATGGATTCGTTGCAACCTACGGCCTATATTTTGTAGATGTGGAGAGTCCAGGCTTGGAAAGAAAACCAAAGCAATCTGCAAAATGGTACTCCAACTTTTTGAAAGGAAATATTCAGCTCCAGGGAGGGAATCAGACCTGTCTTCCTCAACAATACTTGTTTGAATAGGTTAATGCTGTGCATTTTTCAGTTAAAGCACACAATATTTGTAAACAAAATCAATATGTAACAGTAGACTAATAATTGTTTGTACCAGACCCAATGTCTTTACTGGTCATGGATTTTTTGGAACAATGAAGTTATTTCTTGTATGGTGTATACTGTAATCTCTGCTTGAGTTGAACACCTCACTAAAAATTGAAAACATGCACCAGTTGGAGGACCTTTTTGTTATTTTCTTCCTATTTTATGAGTAGGGTAGGGTCAAAAGAGAGTGAAAATAATAGAACATACAGAAGATAATAAGTGTTCATATTAAATACTAGTGGGTGGACATAAATGTTTCCGGATAAGTTATCATTACTTTTTTCTATGATTGAAATAGGAATGAAATTCGGTATTAATTATAGTCTTGTGATTTGAGGATGCCGAAGCTTCATTGCTGGTTCATTCTTTTCCTAAGTTTAGCAGCAGAAGTCTATTCTGCTGGTAAATATAGCAGGAATGACTTCCCTCCGGGGTTTGTTTTTGGTGCTGGTACATCTGCTTATCAGGTCTGTACATTTTTTTCAGTCTTTGTGATGTTTCATTGGAAATGAGAGATGAAAGATGGCTGTATTGTATGATTTTGAGAAGGAAAGCTCCATGAGCGATTGGTATACTTTTTTATTCTTGGATAGGTAGAAGGAGCAGCGAATGAGGACGGGAGGAGTCCGAGCGTTTGGGATACCTATTCTAATGGAGGTCAGCATCTTCATTTGCTATGACTTATTTAGCTTTTTCTTTCATAACTGAATTTTAAGTGTTCTTAGTTTATTTCTGCTGCTGCTCAGTATTTTCATCAATTTAGGATGGTTGAGTGAAGTTGTGATTAACCGATTTATCCTGTAATTGGTATTCCAGGTGGAGATGTAGCTGTTGATCAGTACCACAAATACAAGGTTAATTTGATATGAATTATCCCAACTAAAACTAAATATGAAAAAAAAAAAGCCCTTTTTTTGTTGTATTATTGACGATGATGGGGATCTTGCAGGGAGATGTCAAACTTATGGTAGAAACTGGATTAGAGGGTTACAGATTTTCCATCTCATGGTCACGACTTATCCCAAGTAGGATGCCCCAAATAATAATAATTATTGAACAGAACAATTTCTAGTTTATTTGATGTTTAATCTTTATATATGATGTATATCAGATGGAAGAGGACCTGTCAATCCAAAGGGCTTACAGTATTACAACAATCTCATCAATGAACTTATTAAGCATGGTTAGATCCCAAAATAAATAAGTTCTGAGTTTTTTTTTTTTTGCTAGTGAAAAAGGAATTTCTATATGAAATACTATGACTTTTCATTAATCACATAATTGTGTTTTCAAATTATGATGAAGCAGGCATCCAAGCGCATGTTACTTTGTTCAATTATGATCACCCACAGGCACTTGAAGATGAATATGGAGGATGGCTTAGCAGAAAAATGGTGTATGATACTTTTTAGCCTTTCCCTTAATTTGCTTCTTTGTTCTATGGTATGGATACAAAACCTGCATCAGTTACAAAAAAGATTTAAATGACCAAATTCCTACATGGGCGGTGGATACAGGAAAGATTTCACAGACTATGCAGATGTGTGCTTCAGAGAATTCGGAGACAGGGTTTCAACTTGGACTACCATAAATGAGCCAAATGTGGTTGCAAATGGAGGCTATGACCAAGGAATAACAGCGCCAGGACGGTGTTCTTACCCTTTTGGATTAACCAACTGCTCAAAGGGCAACTCTTCGTATGAACCTTATTTAGCAGGCCATAATATGATGGTGGCTCATGCATCAACCGTAAGATTATACAAGGACAAATATCAGGTACCCATCTCAACAATCTTTTCCACTTATCTTTCTGAATAAAATATCAACTATCTTTTTCAAACAAAATCAATACACAGAGAAAGCAAAATGGAACTATAGGAGTCTCCCTCTATGCAATGTGGTTTGTCCCTTTAACTAATTCTACAGAGGATATTGCTGCTACACAAAGAGCTAGAGACTATTATATTGGTTGGTGAGTAAAATGAGACTTTGCAGGTTATTAGGTTACAACTAGTACTAGCTAATCTCTTTTGAACTGGTTTATTGAAGCCATTCGTTATGTTATTGCAGGTTTTTGAATGCCTTAGTTTTTGGGGACTATCCAGAATCAATGAAGAAAATTTCAGGATCAAGACTTCCAATTTTGACCAAGAAAGAATCCAAATTGGTTAAAGGGGCATTTGATTTCGTCGGCCTTATACATTACACTACAGTTTATATCAAGGATGATCCCAATAATCTAAAAACGGAAAATAGAGACTTCAATACAGATATTGCAGCAACTCTGTTATGTATGTAGTTGATAGCCCATTACTAGATCAAATATATAGTCGTTACATCTGAAATTAACTAATCGATGAATGGTTGTTGTTGCAGTTGATCCAGATGATCCGTTTGGCATATTTCCTGAAAATGTAAGCTTGTGTTAGTAGTAATCTCTATATTTTTTCATTACTTAACCAATGCTGTATATATGTCTGACATAGATTCCAGTAAGGCCATGGGGGCTGCAAGAAATGTTGGAGTACATTAAAGTAAACTATGGGAATCCTGTACTTTACATCCATGAAAACGGTCTTCCCTTGCTTTCCTTTCCTTGTTGCTCTATTTAAAAATTTGTTAGATGTTGTGTTAGTGAAATCGATTGATTTTACAGGTCTAGGGACACCGCATAACTCTTCACTGGAAGACACACCAAGGGTGGAATGTCTACAGGCCTATATCGGTGGAATGCTGAATGGAATCAGGTTTTTACCTTGTTGGTTAACATATAATGTAGAAATTGAGATCAAAGATTCTGATTCGGGTTCGTTTTGTTTTTTGCATATTAGGAATGGATCGAATACAAGGGGATATTTCGTATGGTCATTTTTAGATGTATTTGAGTTATTAGGTGGTGACTTTAAGCAAAGCTGTGGCCTTTATTATGTAGATTTGGAGGATCCAGATTTGAAAAGAGAAGCCAAGCAATCTGCACGTTGGTATTCCAACTTTTTGAAAGGAAAAATTAAACTTGAGACCGTTGCATCATCTCTTGGAGAGACTTTTAAATAGAGGATTATAGTAAGTAATCAAAATGTGACCGTTATAGCCCTCAATGTCCCTGTTATGTATATGATGTTGTATTGATGAATTTGCAGAAGTGTCTACTAATCTGTTTAAATATATAGCCATATGATTCTTCATCCATCTTACAATCCTGGCAGTACCATTTTTGTATGAAACGGACAATTTTGAGTGGATTGGTTTTGTTTTGAATGGAAAATTACATTCAAACTAACTAAACTCTTGTCTTGCCCATTTCAATTATTACGTATCATTATGTCGGGCCACTAAACTACAAATCGTCCTACTTTTGGCGACAACAAACGCCACGTCGTTCCAATTGAAAAGAAAATTAACAGGTAAGCTATATAGTTTATTACGTACGTTTGTATTTTATTCGGCCTATCAGTCAAATATTCAGTATGAAAATGTTTACTTTCGGAAAAGCTGATATAAATAAATATGTGTTTTTTATGTTGCAATGAAAATTTTATCTTTAAAATTCAGTATTTAATTTCCGGAATTTATAAATATATTTTTTTAACGTTTCATAATTATAAATCCAAGTATAAAATCTATAATTGAATTTGTTATTACACTACATAATTTAAGTTAAAATAAAAGAGTAAAACATATTCTTATTTGGCTTAGAAATAAAAGTTTCATGCAACATATAAAATCTACAATAAAATTAAAATTCAAATCAAGCTGAATTTGCCTTTTTAAATGAAAAAAATCGGTAAACATATTTTAAATGTCTATTTGGTTTAAATGTTTATTACAACTGTTAATTGATAGCGGTTGCTACTAGTTGATAGCCAGTGGCAAATAATCGATAGTTAATTTCTAGTTGGTGATAACATTTGTAGTTAGAATGTGAAATTACTTTAGTTATCTATTAAATATTATTTTTTATTTAATTTTAATAAAGTTAATATAATCTTAATATAAATCAATTATCAACTCTCACAAAAAAGTTTCGAATAAAAGTTTATTAAACTAACAACTATATGTAATTTAACCACTGTCAGCTGCTTTTAAAATGTAAAAAATATTTACACAGTAATTACTTAAAAAATCTCAAACAATTATTTGAGCCATATTTTAAATATGGATTTGAATCATATGTTAAAAAGATCATTGAAATCAATTATTGAGAGATCATTTGTCAAAAAAAAAAAAAATATATGATGACCCTAATTATCACAGTGAAGCCAACTTAAAATCTTGTAAATTCATATAATATATTAAATTTGAATATCATTTTTCTATTATTTAATTAATGGAAGGAGCAGTAAATGAAGATGGAAGAACTCCTAGCGTCTGGGATACCTTTACTCATAAATGAAGTAATCTATAATCAGTTCTATTCTATTATCACCAACCAAACCAAGAGTTGATTATAAGGGATTGGTTTTGCAGTAAATATTCCAGGTGGGGATGTTGCTGTTGACCAATATCATAGATACAAGGTAAACAATAATCACACAGCACTGCAGTGTTGTAATGGAGCAGAACAGAGGAGAATTTAGTAACAGTTTGTGTATAATATTGCAGGAAGATTTTAATTTTATGGTCGAAACTGGATAAGAGGGTTATAGATTTTCTATATCATGGCCAAGACTTCTCCCAAGTATGATTCCCTAAATAATGATAATTAATATTTGATCTTGAATATTAATTTATATGTTAACTCTACTCAATCAGATGGAAGAGGACCTGTCAATCCAAAGGGCTTATAGTATTAAAATAATCTCATCAATGAACTTATAAGC
This sequence comes from Croton setiger, assembly GCA_948099555.1. Taxonomy (NCBI): domain Eukaryota; kingdom Viridiplantae; phylum Streptophyta; class Magnoliopsida; order Malpighiales; family Euphorbiaceae; genus Croton; species Croton setiger. The sequence goes on from CANUEY010191726.1 coordinate 25,633, forward strand.
CATGGTCAGATCCATTCTTTTTCTTGTTTTTCTCTTTTAAATTTTTGGGTACTAAAACGAGTATTTCCTTTTTGTGAAAATGCAGGGATTCAAGTACATGTTACTTTGCTAAATTATGATTATCCACAGTCACTTGAAGATGAATATGGGGGATGGATTAACAGAAAAATTGTGTATGCATATGAAACCCTTTTAAATCCTTCCTCTTGAATTGTTTCTCTGTGCTGTATATATATCGAGAATAAATGATCAAATTTCTTTATCAGGAAAGACTTTACAAATTATGCAGATGTGTGCTTCAGAGAATTTGGAGACAGTTTCAACTTGGACTACTATAAATGAGCCTAATATTTTCGCATTGGCCGACTACGGCCTAGGAGGAACCCCATCTGGACGATGTTCTCCTCCATTTGGATTCTTCAACTGTTCTAAAGGCAACTCTTCATCCGAGCCATACTTGGCTGCTTATCATATGTTGTTGGCCCATGCATCTGCTGTAAGACTGTACCGGAACATTTATCAGGTACCCAAATCGTCTCATCTTCTCTACATTTCACTCGGCACATATTTTTGATGTTGGATTTGAAACAAACAGAGCAAGCAACATGGACTTATAGGGATCAACCTCTTCGCTTGGTGGCTTCTCCCATTAACCAATTCGACAGAGGATTTAGCTGCCACAGAAAGAGCTAAAAGTTTCTATTACGGATGGTCAGTTAATTAATATAAAAGGGAATGAGCAATGAAAGCATATAATTAAGTAGCTTGTAATTTCATTTGAAGGAGTTACTTATTGTCTGCTCTCTTGCAGGTTTATGGACCCCTTAAGTGTATGGAGATTATCCTGAAATAATGAAGAAAAAAGTAGGGTCAAGAATTCCTGTTCTGAGCAAGCAAGAATCCAAATTGGTGAAGGGAGCATTTGATTTCTTAGGAGTCATACATTACACCACAGTTTATGTCAAGGATACCCCAACTTCTAAACTAGAAGAAGGATTTTTCATTACTGACATGGCAGCAATTCCATACAGTATATCCATGACTGCAACGTTATATATATGCACCCTTCTAGCGTATGAAATTAAACTCAAACAATTTTTATGGTTCTTGGAGTAAACAAAGATGATGAGACACCATACGCGATAATCATGTATGAAGTAAGCAAGCAAGAAAATTTGATGAAATCTCAGTGCTTGGTGTCTTCACTAACTATATCTTTTGTGTTAATTTAGTTCCCGATAAGGCCATGGGGTCTGCAACAAGTTCTAGAGCACATTAAGCAAACTTATGGCAGCCCTCCTGTTTACATCTTTGAAAATGGTTTCACTTTTCTTTCTTTAAACAAACAATATATTTGGAAACAGTATGATTCTGGGTTTAAGAGATTTTAGTGTTTGATCATTTCGCAGGCCAGGCGAGTCTGCATAATTCCTCATTGGAAGATACATCAAGAGTAGAATATCTGCAAGCATACATTGGGAGTTGTTAGATGCAATCAGGTTGTAGAATCTAGAGCATTTCTTTTTATTTGATTTGATATATATGCAAGAAAAATCAGAAACATGAACCTCTGTTGTTTATTCAAGACTGATTTGGCTTGTATAGGAATGGATCAGACGTGAAAGGCTATTTCGTATGGTCCTATCTAGACTTATTCGAAGTAGTTGGTAATGGCTTCGAAGCAACGTACGGCCTGTATTTTGTGGATGTGGAAGATCCAAACTTAACAAGAAAACCAAAGCAATCTGTATATTGGTATTCCAACTTATTGAAAATACCAGTTCCAGCAATGATAGTCAGAATAATACTACTATCCAACTAGAGACACAATCTACAAAGAGTAGTCGTCCGGAACTCTAAGGCTAATGTCCGTGCCAGAAAGCTTTTCATTACCAGGTCCTTGTTTGTTTCTAATAAACACATTGAAATGTAGCTAGTTGCTTCCACAGCAACATTACTATAAATAAAGACATTGAAATGTAGCTAGCTGCTTCCACAGCAACATTACTATAAGTAAAGACAATCAAATGTCTTGGCTCTCTATTATATCCTAGTTACCTTGTATTGTAATTCCAGTTGCCGTATATGATCCAACATCAGCATGTTTAAGTTCAACCGAACCTAAACAATAAACAACAGAATTTCTTCTTTCTTAAAAATTATGAACTCAGCATATAGTCATATGATAAAGAAAAGAACTTTACAGTTTCAGAAAGCCACAGGATGGTGCAAATTTGATTCAATTTACAAAAATGACAACAGTACTCTGTTTTAGACACTCGGTTGCAATATAATTAATTAAATGTTTCCCATAAATGAATAAATTTCATGATAAGCTTCTACAACCATAACCGAGATCAGAAATCGTGCCTATGCCAAAAGCTGCTAGATCTGTTGCCTGGATTGGGGCCACCATTGACCTGATGAAATGTCCCCCTACTCGAGTCCCTATCAAATGACCCGTGTTGTACTTGTAAGCGAGGTAACTGCTCTCTTTCCCATGCATGAAAATGACTTTCTGGTTCTTGTAGATTCTGGCCTGATGAAGTTGGAGGAATGATTAAGAAGCCACCATGATCATGTTGAGGGGGTGGTGGCACAACCGTGTGCAAGCCCCGTGGACCATCAAATCTCCTCACACCATGAACAATAGGTGGTGGGATGCCTGGTGGACTGCCAGAATGTTGACGGTGATGGAAAGCATGGGCCACCGGAATCCGTTCATTGTTCCTAGCACTGCTGCCTGGATGCCGAGGAACAATTGCCGATACAAATGAGCTGCCAGCTGAAGAACCAGACCTATTAAGAGAAGATGCAGACAGCATCATTAGCTTAGGCACTCTTGATGACAAATCAGGAAAAACATCATTTTTTGCTTATGTGACTCATCTATACAACGTCTTGATTCATTGATCGGAAGTCAAACAGACACCACTGGAAATGTATACCAGCAATTGAGAATGTTAATGGAGTAAAAATGTGCTTCAGGAAAGCAAAATACCCAAACTCATGCTGTACAACGGATTTATAAGGAAAATATCACAGTCAATCCTGGACACTCCTTACCCATGACCAAACGGAACTGAATGTGGAAAAGATGTGGATCGAATTCTTGTATCTGATTCACCACTAGAAGATCTCAATGGCAGAGGAACAGATGCAGTGTCAACACCATTTATGTGGCTACTAGATACGGAGAAAGGAGGAGGACGGCGGCCCCAACTATGGTATTGGATATTGATGGCAGGAAAAGAGTGGGTGCTAAAGACCTCGTGATGTCCAGATAGACCATTCCAGTGATGATTGAAGTTAGGATCATCAATGCTCCCATTAGATCTTGATGAGTTGGGAGGAATCGCTCCAACATACGCAACATATGAATGACCCACTGATGATGCAGCAGTGTGTTCAGCATATACCGAATGGTGACCCCTTAAATCATGATCTGTACATTGTAAAGAAAATTCACTCAAGAACATTTGAAATTTTGTTAAGAAATCAATAAAAAAATGAGACTTACAGGTACTTGATGGAGATTCTACATCCCTGGAATTACAAAAAGCATCAACTCATCAGCAAAACAACAAGATGTTATAAACGAAACTGGGCTATGTTTTCAGGGAGAAAAATGCTAAGGACATTCGTATATATGGTTCAATCCTCCTAGTAAAGTTCAAACTCTTATTTAGCCATCATAAAAGGAAAAGAGACCATAGTCCACATGATTGAAAGCCAAATAAGCATCAAGCAGAGAAACTGGAGAAAGCCAGAGCAATAACCAGCAGATATGAAAATTCATCATAAAAGGTTGTAAAAGAATTACATATTTCCAATTGACAATAAACTCAAAGAAACTACATTCGCAAAATGGCTTGACATCCAAATTCCCAGTAAATTATTGTCTTCTGTTGTCTGGGTGCAATATATTATTTTTCTAAGTAAAAGATGTGAGAACCAAATACAGACAAACCTAATATATTTCAATTTGGCTTAAATGAAACATCTTTTAGAACTCAAAACACAATTATACAGTTGTATACTGTTTGAAAAACAGATGAAAACCCAAGAAGTTCCACATGCTAAAACTTCCAGTACCAGCAACACTCAATGTTCAAAAAGAAAATCAGCAAAAAAGTAAAACATGCTAGCTAACAATGCTAGAAATGCTTTGGGAAAAATTGCTACACAATCCATGAAAAATTAAGTTAAAAAGGACCAGAGGAAGATCGTGTTGCTTACTCAAAAGACGAACCAACTTGTGCCAATTCACCAAACGGACACCAGTGAATTCTATACGGCTGAAAGAGGGGGGAAAAAAAGAAGACCATTAGGCAATATGGACAATAGAAATCATGAACATCTTTTGGAAGTTTTGGAATAACCAACAATTACTTCCTCAGACGCATTTCCATCATAAATTTGTTTTATTTTTTGTACACAATCTCATCATAAAATAAGTACATATCCAACATTTTCTCTATTAGCCAAAAAGTAACAACTGCATGAGATTCATAAGGCCCAGAAGCACATCCTAAACCATTCTTTTCAGTTTAAAGGAGACCTAGCTTCTGAGGGCTGGGTGAACATACCTAGTTTTGAAGTAGATTAGAAACTAGAAAGAACATCTTCCATGACATTAAATGTTTATGCAATATCTACTTGAAATCATAATTTAATTCAATATTGACAAATGCTGTTGTCATATCATCATCATGAAAGAAGGACAAGAAGGATCATCACCGGAAGGACAGATTACTCTAGCAGGCCAAATCAAACCATAATAAAATAATGACAACGTAAATCTATCATAAAACGTTCTATCTAAGCAACATAAATTTCTGATTTTTGCACCATAAGTAATAGAGTCAACATGATATTGCCTCCAACAAGGAAAAAGCCCCTCCAATTAAAAGTCACTAGATTGGAAACCACGTTAAGCCTAATTAGAAAGTCAGCCAATAAAGAAATGGTGGAGATCTTGTAACTATCAACTGATTCAGGTAAGACTGTTTACAATCGTGGCAATGATAAATCATGTTAAAAAATGATTCATAGTATGAGCATTCCATTGCCTACAAACAATTATGTAAAACAAAAGGAAATGAGGCATAGCACTTATTTCACACGACATATCAGCATTTCATTCAGGCATACACAACTTGCATTTACCACAATCTCCATCAATTATCAAATGTGTTTGTTTTTAGCAAGCAACAAATAACTTCAGTATAATACTTCTTTCAAAGAATACAAAAGGCAGAATAATTCAAGAAAAAAGCAAATAATTGATTTTCAATTTGGAAGTAGGAAAGACAATAGGAAAAAAAAAAAAAGATAACCTTCAGTTATATATAGAAGTAGGAGTTGGGTACCGTGAGAATAAATTGACAAACGTAATATTGAGAAGTAAAAAGCTGTCGATAATTTGTTGGAGAAGAATATAAATAGAGGGCTGGCGGACGGCCTGCCCGCCCTATCATGACTCAAACAACTATCACTACAATGGCATAAACATGTGTCTTATGAGTTACTGAATTGATAATGTTTACAAAACCTTTATTTTCTTACTAGTCATTGCATTAGAAAGGTTAAGTTATTCAAGCTTCCATTCTTTCTATTTCAAATTTTTGTAGACTTAACTTTTAAAGCCTTAAACTAAGGCATTTTTTTTTTTTATGAAGAAGTGCAAAGATGCATGGAGCATTTTTACGTGGAAAACGATTGTATTCTGAATCGTGACAAACAAAAATAGGGTCATGATCAACAAATACCAAATCCAATTTCCTAATACTTAAGTGCAAAAGTGCAAAACCATCATGAGAACAACAAATGCTAAAACCAAATTCCTAATACTTAGTTGCAGAAGTGCACAACCACGATAAGGAACATGATGCTGAAGCAATTATCAACAAATGTCAAGAGGTTCTAAGCAAATTCCTAATGCTGAATCACTTATATCATATCATTCCTATTGGAAGTAACTGTAAAGTTTAAGAGAGAAATAGAAATCAACCCTACCATTTCAGAATAACTTATATCATACAGGTCCTCATCAGTAATCCAGTCATCCATGTTCATATCATGCAAAGTACGAGCTGAGCCATTTGCATAAAGCCATTGGCCTTTCTCTACTTTTCTGCAATTCGGGCATTGCATTGCCCCTTTCATATTAAATGCAGAACCAATACAATCTGCAAGGAAAAAAATCAAAATATAATCATGACCGAATATGTTGACATTGTAATCTTTAATTAGGCATTTCTATAACAACATAAATGCCTCAGGAAAGTAACTATTATGTCCGCCATATAAACTAGCATGCTGAAGACAAGCAATGTAAGTCACCTCCAGTTTAATATAATTATAAAGCACATTTTCAACCGGACATTAAAGTTCCATATCTAGCTGAGAAACAAAAACGGATACAATTTTATTTAACTTCACCCAAATAAGATTCAGTGAGAGCTCAATTCGAATACCAGCAATAATTAGAATTGGAGTTCAATACCTAGGCATTTAGTGCCAACATCATGAGAATCCTTTCCTGGCATGCAGCATCAAAAGATTTCGAGGAACTAAAATCCATTCTAGAGTGTATACCAAAATATTTCGCGCATTCTAGAACATTATAATACCAGAAACAGGGAACTTAATACATGTACAAAGAAACTTCAAATTAAAATCAGAGAAACAAAATTAATTAACGCAACATTTACCCAAGCAAATCATTAATGTGACCAAATTCCTTATCTACTTAACCTTTATTTGAAAAACCTATAATCAAGTTTCTAATTCACGACGAAAACCTGTATTAAAATGCCATCGTCCGACACGCTTTGAAACGGTCAACGCAGATAATAATAGTTTCAAACCTAAGTTTTGAAAAAAAAAAATTAAAAACAAAATTAGGATGATACCGAGATGAAATTCATGGCCGCATTGGAGCTTAGCTCTGGATCTGGCACCACTATTGGAGACGGTATCGAGACAAATGGAACAAGAAACAGCAGAAGAGGAAGACTCATGCTCATCGGCGGCAGCAGCATCATGGTGATGATCGGCGATGCCACCGTCCATCAGCTGGTGATGATGATGAGGAGGATCAGTAATGGCTTTTGTTGAGCCCACCATGTCCTCGTCCCTTCCCAATATCCACCAATAAATTGAAAAAGAAAAAGAAATTCGGAAAATGCAATAAAGCGACAAATATGAAAAACTGTGTGTTTGTGTGCGTATATGGGAAATCTATCTGCGCGTTTGCTCTTTTTTTCCTTTTCTCTCTCCAACCTGTCAGATTACGTGGTTCGGACCTTCCGTAGACTGTATTCCATCCTAATTCATACTTATTTATTTTTCTTTCTTTTTCTTTTTAATTTTCAATAAAAATAAATTATAAACATATCCAATAACTAACTGCTACAGTGTGATAATATGATAAGACAGTGGATTTTATTTTTATTTCCTTTTTTATAACATATTTATTTGGGAATTTTATTTATTAAACTTTAAAAAATAAGAATAAAGACAGTGTATTTTGTGATTGAATTAATAATACATTCCTCGTACTATTATTGATATTTTCAGGTGGATTTGATATGTTTCCTTTACTCTCTCGTGTATTTCATATGTACCAACTTTAAATATTGTATTGTCTATATTTTTATGTTCTGTTAAAAAATTATTTTTATATTTTTTTTTAGTTTTCTAACGGTGAATAACTTTATTTTTGTCCTTTGTATTATAATGTTTGTGAACTTTAAATCCTGAATATATTAGTAGCTTTAAAAAGGACAAGTACAATTAAATGACTACATTTACACCCTTGTTCATGACAAAAATCTTGCAAAAAAATTTCCAAAAAACGATGTGACTACTAAGCATTTTGTTCAGACATTTTATCAAAAATCTGCAGCGCATATGGTAAATTTGAGTTAAGAAGTTTGATTACGTATATTTACAGGAACAAATTCGAGTTCCTCTTTATAAATAACAATTATAAATTTGTCCTCAAAAAAGTAACAATTATAATTGCTAAATTAAAACAAAACAATCAACATCATAGAATTGCAAATAACCAAATACATTCTTGGAACCATTTAGATGAATGAGGGGAGCTCAAGTTTATAAACAAACTCATTTGAGTGTTTTTAAACATGTTTATGAGCTTTTTTATTTTATTTTTTTACAAATTTCCAACCAACTCATTTTATAGCGTTCATAAATACGTTCACAAACTAAAAAGTACTTTTAATTATGTATGCAAACCAATGTCTTCTTTAAAAAAAAAAAAAAAAAAAAAAAACCTAATTATCAAACTCAAACTTAGATTTGAACGAATTTCCAAACTCAATTTTAAAGGGAGAAAGAGAAAAAGAGAGCTTTTGTAAAATTTTTTCCAAAAGAACCCCCTATATTTTTTAAGGGATTAAAAAGACTCTTTTTTAATAAATTGAGAATAAAAAGAACATTTTCCATAAAAAAAGACCTCAAAACAATTTATAACAGAAATGGTTCATAATATGTTTAAAAATTGTTCGAAAACAGTGCATAAAATTTTCACAAACTGTTTAGAATATTTTCAAAAACTGTTCGGAAACAGTTCAAAACTTTACAAATTCTATTTAAGTTTCAATGTCATAAGCTGCTCATATTTTGTTAGTAAAATTTTCATAAACGGTTCGAAAATTGTCATTTCAAACTAAAAAATTTACAATGGTCCATTTAATTTAAAAACTTTAAAGTGAATGTTGTTTGAGGGCTTTTCACAATTTCAAATGAGCTCAAAAACCAAATTTTGAAGAAGCTCATGACCCAAAATTCAAATGATTTTGAACAGTCTTAAATACAAACCGACTGAGCTCAAACTAAAAAAAAAAAAATAAAAAACCTTAAACAAGCTTAGCTCCACCATGACATTGTTGGCTCCACTTGTTTGCAGTCCCGATCCTATCTTTAGACTTTAACAATATTGTTTCTGAATTAAATTTTGTTGGTAAAAATTATTGAATATATCCAATTGACGCCTCATGGACTCTCGCAGCCCAATTCTTTCACAAAATTGGAAAATGATTGTAGGTTATTAAATTGAAGACCAAAGGCTGCATAGTCAACTTTCCGAAAGTTGAAGCAAATTGAACCAAACAATACCACAGTCTAACCAAGTATTTCCAGGGTCATACACCTAGCGTAAGCAAGATTCAATTAACTTTCTTTCCTGGGGAAAAATAAAATTCTTTTCAACGGTCAAGATTGAACGCCACATAATTTAGCAAGATTCATTTTGCTTTCATCTTCCTGGGAAAACAATTGTTCTTTTCAACGGTCAAACTTCAATACCACATTTAAAATGACACGGACCTAAATCTTGTGTGTTCTAAATATCGCAAGACGGCAAGATTTTAATACACCAATAACACAGTCAGGATTCAAACTTCCAACCCCTTTTTGCAAATCTCCGGTCCTTTTTTGCTTTTGGTTCATGTGATATATATAACACAGATATACAAGTAGTGTGTATACTAAATACAACTATACAAGTACTTGCAAGTTGCATCTGCAAACAGATTAGCAGAATTTATGAAATACATGAATCTGGCACAGACAGAGTGCACCATTAATTTATTTCCAGGATGTAGTTTTTGCTAGTTGACGAGAACAAAACCATCTCAATGTTTGATTTTAGGCTTCTTCACAATCATCACACTGCAGTGAGCATGATGGGAACAATAATCACTCACACTCCCCAAAACAGCCCTGCAATGAAAAGATACAACGTAAATAGATTGACAATCACTTAAAATGCAAGTATCTAGGACAGCATTCAAGCGAGTATGATGTGGGGATGGAATGTACGTGAGTAACAGTGAGGTTTGTCCATGTTTGCCAGAAATTCAGCTCATAATCTCAATAGTTCATAAGAAGATTAAAGTTTAAATCCAGGTTATATAACATATATATATATATATATATGAATGAAGAGACTGGATAGTACCTTTTGATTGCACCATACCCGTGACTACCCACAACCAGTACAGAAGCATGGTGTTTTTCTACAGCCTCACAAAGGACATTCCTAGCATCGCCTTCGCCAACTTCATATGTGACATCATTCACCTGCAGCGTGCAGAGAAACTAAAAGAATTAGAAAAATATTGCCAAAGTACTGCTGATTCATAAGGGATGTACAAAACTACAAACTTGAAACTCATGTTTGGTTTTCAATAGATGCTAAAAAAAATACCAAGGACTGCGAACAGAATCATGAACAATGTTTCTTCCCTGTTCAGACACATACTAGAACTCAAAATCAACAGTCTGGGTTCAAAATCATTGTCAACGAAACAGGGTAAATATGGCCACGATGTCCAATGCGGTAACACAAGCTTGACTTCAATACGAAGAGCATGATGATTGAAATGTGTATTAATTAAGAGAGACAAATTTCCATAATCTGAAATTAGTGAAATTGCAGGAGATTTATCAGTATTTTCTGCTAGCAAATTAAATACACAATGATCGGAAAGGTTGAGATTACTAGGTATTTCGTCTTATTTTATTTTCATAATAGTTGGATTCATATCACAGATTTCAGAAGTAGCAAATGATATAGTGAAGGTTAAACAGTTAGCTCGATACATGATTCTTCAACAAACAGACTACATATCCCTACTGTCTAACAATATCCCACTAAAACGAGAAGACTCATTAGCAAATTTCCAATGGCAATCAAAGTAGTAGCAAATTAACAGATCAGAGGCCTTCTCCCCCAAATCATACACAAGGATTGAAATTTCCATTACTGATACTTGAAACTCCAAAGTCAAAATCAATTGCAGTATAATGGATGAGAATTACCGATTTACTAGAGCAGATTTCCTTAGCTCGTTCAATAACTCTTGCAGCTATCCTCTTCAAATCCGAATCCACATACGGCAGAACCTCAGCAGCCCCTACAAGATTAAGAAATCAACACAAACTAGATTAATCAAACCAAAAAAAAAAAAAAAAAACTCGTGTGTATATAAATAGGAAAAGTACCGGGTCCGGCAAGACCAACAGCGGATGTGGCGGAAGGTTTGGCGTGAACGACGACGAGTTTGAAAGGAGAATCGGAACCAAATGGAACGAAGAAATGATCCAGCGTCCAACCCAAAGCGTACAAGCTATGTTCGCTATCATCGACCCCAACCAGCATGACTTGCTTCTCTAAGGTCGCCATTAGAGTTATCTTATCTCTGTCCTTGGCTCTTTGGAAGTGAACAAGCAGAAGAAATAAAATAAAATGGAGTTGTACTTGGTCTGTTGAACGTGGAGGTGGAGATGAAGAAACTAGAACAAGCTACACACGCATTTCTTGTTTTTCGAAAAGGAGAGAGTTTTTTATTCGGATCCGGACACTGGTATCCAATACGAAATTTGAGACTATGACCTTTTTTTTTTCCAAATTGCACTATAATTTATTTGTACTGAATTCCGATATTTATTTCAATCGATTCAATTTATAGAAATTTACTGTATAATATAAATTTTATATGACAACAAATTTTACAGTATAAATAAATTAATATTTAAGGATGGCAACAGGCGGTTATTTTAGCATACTCACACTAACCCGTATGGATAGTTTAAAAGGATTTTTACATAAAGAGCCTACTACTATAATTATTAGATATTTATTATAAATGTAACTTAGCAAATAGCATACCACATTTTTTAAAAATTATTTTCAAATTAGCCACTTTTGTTTTTAAACTACCCACTTTCTAATATTTTATAAATATATATTATAATTAAAAAATTTGTTTATAAAAAAATTAATTTTTTAATGAAAAAATTATAAAATTAGTGTGTAACTGAAAATTATATAACACATTTTAAATAAATAAAAAATAAACATAAAATAATCATATAAGTAAATAATAAACTTTTTAAAATAAAAGTTTAGTAGAGCACCAACTTTTTTTTTTATGCTTATACATGTTCTTTAAAAATTACAAATTCTTCTCTAATTCATCAATCATAACTATTCCACTATTATAAATGAAAAATAAACAAACTATAAACAAAACATAAACTAAACCCAAGGACTACACCTATTCTCATGTTGTACTCAAAAGCCAATAAAGCACCATCTGATATGCTTCGAGCATAGTTACCCTGTTTCTTACATATTGCTGAAAATATTATAGCTTCTTGATACTTGCCTAAAAATCCATCAAATGAAGAGTAATAAATGATTGCGTAAAACAAAATAAAATGCAGAAACCCAACAAAAATCAACTTAACATATGAGAGACGTAAACATATACATGTTGACAAAATTGAACAAAACTTGAGAACATGAGTTGCAAGAACTCACCAATAACAATAAGATACTCCATTAAGTGTAGCAATTTAAAGAAATCTCGGATTGAAGCATCTCCTTATAAACATAACTAGCCTCTTCAACTCTGCTATTACTACACAAAATTTTCATATAAGAACAAAAATAGAAGGAAAACAGCCATTCAGAATTCTTCCTTCAGATCCAGAATCACGTTAGTCGTCGGAGTCCTTTTATGCTCGTCACATCAGTTGTTGGCAATTCAACGTTTAAGAAGTGAATGGAAGACTTAATTACATAGCATGCTGCTTATGTTCCTGTTTATATAAATTCTTGCTATTTCTAGTAAAACTTTGGCCAATAAAAATAAAAGAATAAATATTACAGCTCTGAATTTTTTTTTTTTTTTTTTTGCAAATTTTCATTTTTATTAGTTATATTGTTTAAAAATATAAATATACTTAAATAAAAGTCCGCGGTACTCGTTACCCATAGTAGGGCACCACAGGACGCATAATAAAATATAATAATTTTTGCGGGTTGGGCGGATTAGAAAACAGGTCAAGGTAAATAGTAGTGAATTTTGCAGGTATCCGCTTTTCTGTCATCTCTATTTATCTAATTTAATATATCGAGTCAAATTCTGTAAATTGTAATCCGCTAAAACTGATATTAAAACTCAATATAATTAATGTCACATGTTATAATTTATAATTCTTTACATATTTGTATGTCTCACAATTTTCAAAAATCATTTTATTCTTCTCCTTCTTCCATCACCGTCGCCACCCCGCCACCACCTCTCTTTCACCCCCACTATCAACACCATCCCTTCCCCTCCACCGCCACTTGCTCTTCGTTTTTTAATGACACCACGACCTTCTTCTCAAAAACGTTCAAATATTGACTGAAAAATACCCATCCAAAACAAATAAAAAACCTTTAAAAAAAATGCTAGAATTGCTATAGTTTGTTCCGTAGCTAACACTACCTTAGTTACGGATTGCCACATAGGATTCCGTAGCTATGGAAAATTGTCTCTAATAAAGCAACTACGGATTAGCTTAGACTTTTCCAAAGCAGAAACATTTCCCACTTGTTCCAAAATCTGTAGCAAATAGATTACGTAGCTAAGCTACAACATAGCTAATGACGTTTACTAGGGAACCACATTCAGCAGAATGACGTAGCAATGCCATTTCTGTATTGTAGCAAATTCGGTAGCTATCAAAACAATTCCGTAGCTAAGCGTTCTGCTACTGAATTTTAATACATAGCAATGGAAAAAAATTATTATATACCCAAATTTGTAACTACTTTTCCAATAATACATGAACAGACAGAGTCAGGATTTCAACCCAATTACTCTTTGCAAATCTCTGATCCTTTTGTTGCTTTGGGTTCACATGTGTCTGTGTGATATATATAACATAGATATACAAGTAGTGTGTATACTAAATACAAGTACTTGCAAGTTGCATCTACAAACAGGTTAAAATTTATGAAATACATGAATCTGGCACACATAGGATGCACCATTATTTTAATTCCAGGATGTAGTTTTCGCTAATTGATGAGAACAAAGCCATCTTAGTGTTTGAGCTTAGGCTTCTTCACAATCATCACACTGCAGTGAGCATGGTGGGAACAGTAATCACTCACACTTCCCAAAACAGCCCTGCAATGAAAAGATACAATGTAAATGGATTGAAAGTCACTATTTAAGAAGATTAAAGTGTAAATCTAGTTTAGCATCAATATATTTGAGTGCTTAATGCACCAATAACATATGAATGAAGAGACTACATAGCACCTTTTGATTGCGCCATAACCGTGACTACCCACAACTAGTATAGAAGCATGGTGTTTTTCTACAGCTTCACACATGATATTCCTAGCATCGCCTTCACCAACTTCATATGTGACATCATTCACCTGCAAAGTACAGAGAAGCTAACATAAATAGAAAAATATTGCCAAACTAGAATAAAGATGTACAAAACTACCAACTCGAGACTCATATTTTTGTTAGCACGAACAGAATCATGAACAATTTATTTTTTTTTTTAAAAAAAAACAGAATCATGAACATGTTCATCCTTGTTCTGATGTATAGTTGTGTCTGTTTTGGGTACATGAATGCTCATATTTTACCTTAATAATTGAAGAATTATATATATGCATGGAGCTTAAATTTGTCACTAGCTAGAATACTAGAAATCAAAATAAACTTTCTGGATACGATGTCATTGTCAGAGAAACGGGGTAAATATGGCTAAGATGTCCAACGCACAAGCTTGAGCGCCATACATGATTGAAATATGTATTAAATAGAAAACACGTATGTCCATAACCAGTTAGTGAAATTGCAGGAGATTTTATCAAATTAAATAAAAAAATGATAGGAAAGGACGAAAGGTTGAGTTTATTAGCTATTTGGTCTTATTTTATTTTCATAATAGTTGGATTCATATCACAGATTTCAGAATTAGCAAATGATACATGATTCTTCAGCAAACGGATTACATATATCCCTACTGTCTAACAATATCCAACTAAAACAAGAAGACTCATTTGCAAATTTCCGATTTCGTTATTTACGGGAAACTGCAGTAAAATTCTTTGAGCACCTAAATTTCGTAGCTCTATGTTTTAGGCAACCAAATTAGTATCCAAGTTTAGGGTTGAATTGAATTGCCACCACTGATACTTGGAACTCAAAAGTCAAAAAATCAAGAGAGAAATTTCAGTATGATAAAAAGAAAAACAATTGAAGAGAAATTAATTTTATATTTTATCATTTGGTTTGCTAAATTTAAGAAAATAAAAAAACAAAGGCTTACCGATTTGCTTGTGCAGATTTCCTTAGCTCGTTCGATAACTCTTGCAGCTATTTTCTTCAAATCCGAATCGACATACGGCAAAACCTCAACGGCCACTATAAGAAATCAAACCAAATTAGCGTAATCAGAAAAATACACGAAAACTCGAGTGTGTGTATATAGGAAAAGTACCAGGTCCGCCGAGACCAGCAGCAATTGCGCCGGAAGGTTTGGCGTGAACGACGACGAGTTTGAAAGGAGAATTGGAACCGAAAGGAACGAAGAAATGATCTAGCGTCCATCCCAAAGCGTACGAGCTATGGTCGCTGTCATCGAACCCAATCACCATGACTTGTTTCTGTAAGGTCGTCATTGGAGTTATCTCTGTAATTAGCTCTGTCGAAGGTTACAAATTGAAGAACTAAATTCGAGTTGAAACTGTAACTGGCAGCCTGTTGAGTGTTGAAGAGGAAGAAACTATAAATAGGTTCAGCTTCGCACGCATAGACGGCATTCTTTATTGATCCGGGCCACCTTTTTATTTTAGTTTTTTAAAAAATTAAATAAATATTTTATTTTTAGATCAAATTCAGTTTGTTATTTACTGTATGAATTAAACGATTTAAACTAGTTCATAGAATTAAAGACAGTGTAATATAAATATTTCAGAATTATTTTATAAATAATTGACATTAAAAATTAAATATTTTTTATATTAAAATTTTATAGGTGTGCAAATAAAGTTGGGAAACGAAGTGTAGCGTTGGGCTAGAGTGATTTTTTGCAAGGATCCAAGCAATATTTTATTAAAGACAAATTATTTGGATCTAATTTGTAATAATTAATTAGTCCATTTAATTTAAGACATATGAAATTATTTGAGCTAGTTTTACGTGGGCTAATAATTTCATTTCTATTGGTTTAGTGTGTTAATTGTAACACACTATAAAAGTATCCTTAACCTTAACATTGTAAAAAGGCATCTTTTGCCAAAACAATGAATGAGAATTTTGAATTTCTTAAAGAGTTTTTGGTTAATTGATTTGCTATACAAATGATTGCATTATTTTGGAATTGAGATTCAAACGTATGTTGTTAAATTTTGAATTATTATTTTTAATTGAATATAAGGTTTAGAATTTGAACAATAGGATTAGGTATTTTAAGATCTCTTGTTTTTTTTTTTGGATTTTCGTATCATCTTGATAGTGAGAGAAAACCATGTCTTTAAAAAACAAATCTTATAGTGATGTTCATGTTGGGTTTAATTTGTTGATTCTAGTGGAAAAAGAAAAACCAAAGAAAAGAAAAGAAGATAAGAAAAGAAAAATAAAGGAAAGAAAAAGAAAAGAAAAGAAGAAAAGAAAAGAAGAAAAGGAAAGAAGATAAGAAAAGAAGAAGATGAGAAAAGAAAGAAAAAATTAAAGAAAAAGGAGAAAGAAAGTGGAAAAAATTTATAATTTTTAGGGATCAAATTATAATACTGTACAAAATGTAAGTGCTATAAAAAATTTTTCCCTAATAATAATCCATAAAGAAAGTTTTTTTTTTTTTTTTAGAATATCGACATAAAATTTAGGAATTTTTTTTGGTTCTTAAAATTATGGAAAATTGATTTTTGCATACTTTTATTTTCATACTATTAGATTCTTATGTGTACTTTTCATCTATTTAACCATTAATTACTAAAATGTCTTTTTATTTTATATTTATTTCATATCATTAGTATTTGAATTAATATTCTCATGTACTTATTTTTTTATGTATAATAATAATAATAATAATAATAATAATAATAATAAATTTATTTAAATTTCTTTCAATTAAATAATGAATGTTATAAGTTAATAGGAGGAAAACAAATTTTAAATACCGTTATCTTCAATTATACAGTCTCAAGTATTCGTAGATACATTACACACGCCCAGCATAAGCAAAATTCGTTTAACTTTCTTCTCTGCAAATAACAAAAAATTATTTTCAACAGTCAAACTTGAACACCACATAATTTAGCAAGGATTAATTTTGCTTTCGTCTTTCCTGGGAAAAAAATTGATCTTTTCAACATTCTTGAACACCACAGAATTTAATATGACGAGAAATATGCGTGCATGTATGTATTTATTGGCCCAAATCTTATTTGTGCTAAATGTGGAAATATGCACCAATAACACACATGCCAGCATTCAAACTTCCAACCCCTTACTACTTGCAGATCTCCAGTCCTTTTCGTTCACACATGTCTATGTGAGATATATAACAAAGATATACAAGTACTTGCAAGTTGCATTTGCAAACAGGTTAGCAGAATTTATGAAATACATGAATCTGGCACACGCAGAATGCACCATTATTTTAATTCCAGGATGTAGCTTTGCAAGTTGATGAGAACAAAGGCATCTCAGTGTTTGATCTTAGGCTTCTTCACGATCATTACACTGCAGTGAGCATGATGGGAACAGTAGTCACTCACACTCCCCAGAACAGCCCTGCAATTGAAATTGAAAGATACAATGTAAAAAAGATTGATAATCACTAGTTTAGCATCAATATATTTGAGTGCTTAACCAGTAACATATGAATGAAGAGACTGGATAGCACCTTTTGATTGCGCCATAACCGTGACTACCCACAACCAGTATAGAAGCATGGTGTTTTTCTACAGCTTCACACATGATATTCCTAGCATCGCCTTCACCAACTTCATATGTGACATCATTCACCTGCAAGAAGCCAAAATAAGTAGGAAAAATATTTCCAAAGTACTGCACATTCAGAAAACTACCAACTTGAGACTCATATTTTTGTTAGCATTAGGTGGGCGAACAGAATCATGAACAGTGTTTCTTCCCTGTTCTGATGCAATTGCATAGTTGTGTCTGTTTCCAGTACGTGATTGCTCATATTTTACCTTAATAATTGAAGAATTGTATATATGTGGAGCCTAAATTTGTGACTAGAATACTAGAAATCAAAATCAATCATTGCCAAAGAAACAGGGTAAATATGGCTAAGATAAGATGTCCAACGCAGTAGCACAAGCTTAAGCGCGATACAAGGGACATTGACCACAGATTTCGTAATAGTTGGTCTTATTTTATTTTCGTATGATAGTTGGATTCATACCACAGATTTCAGAAGTAGCAAATGATATTATAAAGGTTGCCACCACTGATACTTGGAATTGGAGCTCAAAAGTCAAAAAATCTAGAGAAATTGCAGTATAATCGATGGATCATTGTTTGGAATTGAATTTTGTAAAAAAAAAAAAGAAAATATCATGAAAAAGAAAAGAAAAGAATGGAAGAATTTTTTTTTTTTAATTATTTGGTTTGCTAAGCTTAAAATGAAAAAAAAAAAAAAAGATAATGAAAGTAAAGTGACCATTATATCGTTAATCTAATAGTGTGTATATATATAAAATTAATTTCCCTAAGGTTATTACAGTAAATCATCATATTCTAAACTTCCTATAATATTATTTTCCCACCCTTTCTCTGAGAAATTGTTATAATTTTTAATTTTCTTTCAATCTGGTTTTTATTTCCTCCATTTATATTTATCCAAACAATGGAAATTTGAAAAGTTTCTTTTCTCCCCACCATTTTCCCTTGAAACAAACAAAGACTGACCGATTTACTTGTGCAGATTTCCTTAGCTCGTTCGATAACTCTTGCAGCTATCTTCTTCAAATCCGATTCGACATATGGCAAAACCTCAGCAGCCCCTATAAGATTAAGAAATCGAAACAAACTAGCCTAATCAAATCAATACACAAAAACTCGTATGTGTGTGTATATATAGGAAAAATACCAGGTCCGGCAAGGCCAGCAGCAATTGCGGCGTTAGGTTTGGCGTGAACGACGGCGAGTTTGAAAGGAGTATTGGAACCGAAAGGAACGAAGAAATGATCGAGCGTCCAACCCAAAGCGTACAAGCTATGTTCGCTATCATCGACCCCAACGACCATCACTTGCTTCTCTAAGGTCGCCATTGGAAATTATCTCTGTCCGTAGCTCTTTGGAAGCAGTGCTTAAGCAGAAGAACTAAATTCGAGTTGTACTTGGTCTGGTGAGTCGCGGAGATGGAAAATATTAGAATTCGCTTAACACGCGTCGACGGCATTCTTTATTCGCGTTCGCTTGCTGACTCGTGGGTTCTGATAACGATTTTTTATGCACGTCTTGATTCTTGAAAAGGAATTGGTTTTAATATTCTTACAATACGATGTCGTCTCACTCAATATTAATCCATGGAGAAAAGTTTGTTTATTTTAGAATCAAATATTTGAATGCTTTTGGATCACCTCGAATCCGAATATAGAATGTTTATTGTTCCAATCTAAATAATGGAGAGAATTTTAAAAATATTTTCAACGCTTCATTATTTTGTTCTTGGAATCATTTCTGTTTATCAACCATATCTGTTTATATATGGCTCAAAAGCACACTTTGATTAATTGTTAATATCGGCCATGAGTATCAGCTATCGTCGTCCAAGGGATGAATGGCGACAACTATTTATTAGAGAAGGAAGTTGGAGCGAAAAGGCTCGGAGATCTAATTGGTCGAATAAATATCATTGGCTACAAAATAAACTTCTCATAAAAGGTGATAAAACCAGCCCTATGGCTTTTTCAGGGAATAGCCAATCAAATGTTGATTATTATTATTAATATAGTAATATTAAAGATCTCTTAGTTGTTAGATAACAGTTTCCCTTCTCTCAGTAGCAATCGAAAAACACAAAGAGGCATAAAGAAGTAGTAAAGGAAAAGGAAGAGAGGAGAGCTGGAAGCTTTTGCGTATTGAGAACATAGTCGATGCACAAATTGAGGGATACGTGAGACCAAGTTACGGTCAAAATGTTTAAAATTAAAATAAAACTTATGGGCTGGAATAGAACCGTGCGCATAGGAGGAAATTCACCCGTTCTGCCTTGGTCTGGGCTTTAAGCATGTCTCTTGTGCAAGTGAACCATCTCTCTTTCCGAGCTCTTTGCCCATTATCACAAGGCTTAATATAAAGAAGAGGAAGGACTTTGTTTCAGCTGCCTTATAAAATAAT
Organism: Croton setiger; assembly: GCA_948099555.1. Classification (NCBI taxonomy): domain Eukaryota; kingdom Viridiplantae; phylum Streptophyta; class Magnoliopsida; order Malpighiales; family Euphorbiaceae; genus Croton; species Croton setiger. The sequence goes on from CANUEY010191726.1 coordinate 45,843, forward strand.
TAGAAAAATATTTTATAGTCTAAAAAATTGTCTAAAATGAGAATTTAAAATAAAAAAAGGACACTTCACTCATTTATTTTATAAAAAAAAGACACTTGGTTAATTTATGTAAAAAAATATCACAAATAAAAAGAACATGTACGCTATTATATACTTTACTTTTTGTACAAATATAAAAAAAATTAAATTTATTGTATAATTTTTGTAGTAAAACTATTATATTATTATATTGTTATTGTATAATTAATATACAAATTTAGCATAAATATTTTGAATGTCCGTTTTTCTTTTATTCATAAAATGATCAAAAATATGAGATTATTTTTATTTTTTAATTATATTTTATATTTCAAAAAGTGAAATGGAATTTATATATATAACGTTTTAAATTATTTGACGTGAATAGAAACATTTAAGTATCCTTTTTTAGGCAACTTTATGAAAACCATAACCCAAAATTCAATGGGCTTTTTATAAATTATATCATCATGTCTGTCTGAAAATGGTTGTTTCAATATGAAATTTTACAGTACCCACAATCACCATTTATTTAGAGATTAGAAAAGGACAGCAAGTATATAAAATTAAATAAAAATTACCCAACAACCCACTTTAATATACTGCACAAAAAGGACTTATTCAACCATTATGATCTTTTACAACAATAAAAAAAAAAAAAAAACCATTATTATGTTTTCTATCTAAACAAATATGAAAGCCATCATCAACAGTTAATAAAATATATATGGTGGCTCCTCCACTTTCATTCATAGCGAGAGATAGAAACACAAACACGCATCACACTTCCATTAGAGAATGATAGCTCTCTCCATTTATATATATATATATCTTTTGCTTTTGCTTTTTAATAATGAAATTTGTAAGTGGAAATCCACCGTCCATTACTTCCCCACAAATATTATACCAAGGTCAATTTATTGTAATTATATACAAATATGATTTATGCTTTACATCACCATCCAATTATCTCTAAAAATAAATTCTATCTAAAAATTATTTTTTCCCCTGATATAAATATGTAGAATTTTTATATAGGAAATTTGTTTTTAATAATGATAGACGATCCGGAATTGAGTCTAATCCGGATCATTTTTTTATTTTTTTACAATAAAAATATAAATAGATTCTATTATTTTTATATCAAATTAATTTTGTTACAAATTATTTGATTTAATTTAATTAAAGACTTGCCGAAATATAGTTTAATAAAAATAGGTGCCGGAGCCACCTACCATAACCCATTTATTTTGGGTAGTCTGCGTAATAGTTAGTTAATTACAGAAACTTGATGCCATTTCCTATTTAGGTTAAATAAAAGCTGGAGAAATATGAAAGGATATTAGATTTTGAAGCAGTAAAATTTCCGTAAACGACAAGCAAGCAATTTTTAATAGGTTGTGTCATAAATAATGTAATAATATTAATAATAAAGTCAAAAAATACATATCTGATTATTTGCTGTAACCCAAAAAAAAAAAAAGGATGTTATTGCTATTGTTGAGCCTGACCCACAAACGACGTAAAGCATATCTATACGACCTGACGTGGCAGACCTTTTGTTTCCTTTTTCCATGTGATAGAAAAGCAAAAAAGCAAAAACAACTACGGGTCTCATGCACTGCACCAACAATTTCACTCATCAATTTCATTTATAATTATTAATTTTTTAATAACCATTTAATGATTTTTTTAGAAAATCCCTTAATGATTTTTCAGTTTTTTTTTAAAAAATAATTATTAGAAGTGTGGGATATTGTTATTTTATAAGTTTATGTATAGTTAAATCTAATGGGCAAAAGAAGCATTTTATATTCGAACTCAGGACATGTAATTTTTATTGCATACAAAAGCAAGTCAGAAAATTTAATGTGCAATAAAAAATATTGTTTCAAATGAGATAGACTTTTAATTTTTTATAGTGTGTAATTACTGTACTACTCACCTGCATTAAAGAGGCCTGGGATTATGACGTTGGAGAAAATTGGAAGAAGAAAGATTAAATTAGGTAGTAAAAACCCTCCCTGGATTGTCCTACTATATAATATACGTCAACCAAGCCTTCCAGTAACTGATAATACCGTGCGGACGCAACCAAGCATCAGCTCTCTCTTCCGTTTATAAAACCTAAGAAACTACTTCTTCTTCTTCTTATTTATTACCACCATTCAAATTAGTCAATTAGGCCTTCACGTTGCTTCTGATTTTAGTATAAGGGACCGATTGGATTTGGATTCATGAGAAAAGATGAAATTTTGCAAGAAATATCAGGAGTACATGCAAGCCCAAGAGAAACAACTACCTGTTGTTGGTTTTAAAAAGCTTAAAAAGATTTTGAAAAAATGCAGAACAGATTTTGAATCCCATCAGGATCATGATGGCTCTTCTCCTGATGGCCAACACTGCCCTCATCATTGTTCAGGTGCATGTCTGCTTTTTTTTTTTTTTTTGGGGATATTGATTTGGGTTTGTTTATTTGTTCTTGATTTTTGTGTTATTTTTTTTTATTAGCATTGACATTGGGTATTTTCCACTTTTTTATTATCCAGAAAGGAAGAATAGTTATTCTTTTATGGTTTTCTTGTGTTATTGTATTTTTTTCTATAATCGCCGGTTTTTAAATGTAATTTGTTCCCTGTTTGGATAATTAATTAGTAATTACTTGAAAAGCTTCTAGAAGTATGATTTCTGCTCCCAAAACTTGTACCAATTCTACGCGTTTGGGGCTTTCCGACGATTATTGAAATGTAGAAGTAGAATCTTTATCAATACTAGTATATTGTACGAAACCCTGAACTAAAACGCATTCAGAAGTGGTTATTCTGATTAATTTCATTTATAGAACAGCCATTTTTTGTTATAGTGCGTTGAAAAATTGAAGTAGGCGATTGAGAAGTTTTCTGATATGATGAATCCTGATTATCAATATTTAAACTCCAATTGAAGTAATATATTATGAATCATGATAATTCTGAAAGGAAGCAACATCTTTTATTTATGAACACTTTTGTTTAAACCAGGCTTAGAAGGGGAGGTGTGTAATGTTTTGTAGTCATTTTCTAATTAAGATTCATTTGCAGTGTGCGACGGAACCTTCTTCCCTTCCCTTCTCAAAGAAATGTCTGCGGTTGTTGGCTGCTTCAATGAACGAGCCCAGAAATTGCTTGAGCTGCATCTAGCTTCCGGCTTTAAAAAATACTTTATATGGTTCAAAGGAAAATTGCAAGGAAATCATGTTGCTTTGATGCAAGAAGGCAAGGATCTAGTTACGTATGCGCTTATAAATGCAATTGCAGTGCGGAAAATACTAAAGAAATATGATAAGGTATGCATGTTAATCCTTATATTTTATAACAAAATCCATGTATGATGAATTAGTTAAACACAGAACATTTTGATGCTTTTTGTTTTTGGATTATGGTGCTTAATTATCTGTTTCTTCTTGGTCACAGATTCATTACTCGAAACAAGGACAGGCTTTCAGGTCACAAGCCCAAAGTATGCACATTGAGATTCTTCAATCTCCATGGCTTTGTGAGCTTATGGCTTTCCATATCAATTTAAGGCAGAGTAAGGTCAACTCGAAGAAAAAGGCCCCTGCCTTGTTTGAGGGTTGCTCACTAACATTTGATGATGACAATAAACCTTCGCTTACTTGCGAGCTCTTTGATTCTGTCAAACTCGATGTGGACTTGACTTGTTCAATATGCTTGGTAAGCTCTTTTATGTTGGTTTCCTGATATATTTTCTAACCTTTCATGCCTGTGCACTTATAGATAATACGTGTATGTTTGTGCGCGCTATGAAAATATTGATGGTGAACAAATGAAAGAAATGGTGGAATTGGATAATCTTTTTATGAAAATATTGTGACAAATACATTACTTGCCGCAGCTTCTCCTATTCTGACATTCATTTAGCATGATCTTTCCTTTAACATGGTTTGTCAATCTACGGTGAAGTAGGAAGACCAATAATCAATAGTCAGCCAGACATTCCATGTCCAGCTGCATCAGGTTTTTTCTTTAGCAAGATAGATAAATAATTTGCAGACTGTAACCATGATATATTACTTCCATTTTTATAACACTTTTAAAGGAATCCTGAATGTTATGATCTTGCTTTTGGTGGTGACAGGATACAGTATTTGATCCAGTTTCTCTAACATGTGGCCATATATTCTGCTATATATGTGCTTGCTCTGCTGCTAAAGTGACCATAGTTGATGGGCTAAAGGCTGCAGAGCCAAAAGAAAAATGCCCTTTGTGCCGTGAGGTTAGTTAGTATTTAATTTATTATCTGCTACCTGGTGTCTTTTGATGTAGTTACCGGTTGCAGTACAGATTGAAATTCAATTTACATGGAATTATGTTGAGTGTGCTGCTAGCAGTTGAACTTAGTTATCTAATCTGCTATGATTTGTTTCTTTATTCAGAGATATGAAAAAAACATTCTTGGCATGAAATGATCGTTTTTCTGTTGTAATTGTAGGCTGCAGTTTATGAAGGAGCTGTGCATTTGGAAGAGCTCAATCTATTACTAAGCCAAAGGTAGTATTTGTTTCTTTATTATTATTATTATGATGTTCACTTTTCTTAAATTCGTGCTCTTACTGTTCTTGAATGAACGCGAGCGTGAACAGTTGCTGTGAATATTGGGAGGAGCGGCTGCAATCAGAAAGAGCAGAGAGAATTCGACAGGCAAAGGAGCATTGGGAAAATCAGTGTCGAGCATTCATGGGCATATAATTAATAATATACTTGGCAAGTCTTATCTTGCACTGTTTTTAGGCCAGGATTAGAGTAATAATGTTATGCAGTCTTGTTTGTTTCTCTTTAGGCCAGGATTGACTTAATGCAGGATGAATGCTGGGCTCTCCAGCAAGGTATTTTGTAAATAGTTGAAACTTGAACTCTCACAAGAAGTTGGGACATATTGGTTTCCTTGGATGGATGAATTGAAAAATCCAGAATTTGAAATAAAAATTATATTGAAATGCTATAGAATAGAAAGAAGTTCATTCTTTTCAACAATAACATGATAACTGGGGCCGACAAATTTGGCAAAGATATGCAATGAAATCATTTCTTGCTGTGCTATGCCATGATTTCACAAGCCAAATTGAAGTGAACTAAGAGCATCCACCTTTCAAGGAAAAGAAAAAACTATGAGCATCAAGTGTCCTTGGTACTATGGTTATGAAAGCCATTATTTTGGGCGTACATCAATACCTCCATTAACATGTGGGATTATTAAAAAACAGTTCAAATTAATTATCGAGAGAATAAGATAACAAAGAGATGGAACCTTGCATCGAGAAGGCATTTTTCATTGGAAAACATTTTTTGACGATATGACATGTTTCTTTTTTTTTTTTAAGGTCGGTTTTACAAAATGAATTCTTAAGATTGAGTATTGTGGATCCCTTAAAAACATTTGGAGCTTGGGATAACAGATGCTAGAGGCGAGGTGAGCAGAAATGGAATGAAATATCACCGAACCAAACCAACAATTCGAGCAATTCAATCGCATTTGCGGTGGAATCAGCGGTTCGCCTCTAGCATAACACCACAAACACCACAATTTGCTCACCCTAACAGATGGCGGTTCATGTTTTAACGGCCAACAGAGAAATCCCTTTTCAGTAATCTTTACGAATATTGTATAGTAAGATTGTAATTTGATTTAATGGGATTAGACCAACACCTTCATCCAAACTTTTCCTAATTACCATGAAATACGATTATCCATCCAGGTTATTTTAGTCCAAGAGACAAAATTCATCTATCATTCAAGTATAAAGCATCTATCTTCTTAATAATAACCGATTCTTTTCTTAAAATGAAAATGTAATTGGCTCATCTAAGGCATAATTGTATATTACCTGAGATATGTCAATCTGACAAAACCATCCAAAACTTGTAATATGAAGGGCATAAAATATAAATCATACATTCATCACTTCTACAAAAACCATCCTGGAACGACCAAATTAATTTCTTTTAATCAAGAAACAATCAAGGGATTCTTATCTTTGCATGTGTGATATCTTTTGCATAATTTTTCAAGAGTTGCAACTGAATGCTGCATCGCGTTTAATTTTGTATCCATGAACATAGCCTGCAAAATAAACAACGGCTAACTTCAGTCCAATAGCCACCAAAGATGATGCTAATGCAATAGTAGCAATAAAAGAGGAAGCCTAAACTTACCTGGTAATGATCTCCATATTTCTCAACTAGCCGCCCAATGTGAACTCGTTGCATGGTGGTCAAAGGCTGTAGAGGTGCACTTTGCCCATCTTTCCGCTTCTTCCCAAGGGCCGTTTTCAGATCTGCACAATCAAAGGAGCAAAGCGTTACATTGCAGAATTAAGAAAGGCCCCTTTCTTAAATTTCTCAACTTTCAAATCCAAGAACAAGTATAATGCGGAAAGAAAAAACTATCTGCATCCACCACTGCAAACTAAGCTGAAGCTGGCAATTTCCCTGTGAAATGCTAGTGAAGGACTAAAATTCCCATATGTGTTTGATTTATGACATAATCAGATAATGTGAATAACCACATCCATTAACATCATACCAACAAAGTTCAGCTACAGTAGAATGCCTATTGCCAATTCAAGACAAAGAATAAAACAGAAGGCTAGGCTAGTGAACACTAAATTAATGCAATTTCTGAGTTCGCCGTGTGTTTATGAACAGGAATTGAACCCACCTATAAACTACATATACCCTATTCCGAAGGGAATACAAAATTAATATCCAACCAGGAAAATAAACCATCAATTGATTCAAAAAAGGGGAAAAATCGCAAAACAAATTCGAAGTTCAGACAAGAAGAAATCGGCAGAGGATATAAAACACTGACCATCTTCTTCAAGTTCGCTGCCGGAATCGACGGGTTCGAACTCATCTATGGGTTCTTCCGACGGAGAAGGTACCTGAAGCGATTCGGTCTCAATGATATGAGAAGTACGAGATCGGACGCCTAGTAAGTTAGGGTTGGAAACAAAGCCGAACGATTTGTAATTTTCAATAACGCTACCCTTGTCGTTCCATTTTGAGAGATCGGCGTCGGAGAGTGCGCGAAGCTTTGGAGGGACGTTGAAGGCGGGCTTAAAGACGTTTGGATTCCTCTTAGGGAGACCCACGCGAACCTTATGCCTTGATTCCTTGTATTTCCTTCTTGACCTTCCCATTTCTCCCTAGTTCGTCTGTTCAATTTCTATGTTAGGTCAAATTAAACTTTAGATTTAGGGTTTCTGTAGGGTTTTAGTGAGTGAGGGGAGGGAGGGACTTATGCTAAACGGGGGGCGCTTGAGCCTTTAGGTGTTTCATCTCAAAACGGTGAAGCGAATGCCCGTTTTACAAATTTATACCTACACTAACAACTAGGCGACAATTTTAAGTTACATTTGAGTCATCGGTCAGAACCATTAGAAACTAGAACTATAACCGCCACGTACCGGAACCATGATGATGAATCGTGACCATAATCGTTAAATGAATGTTTAATTTGGTTCATTAAAAATTAGAACAGTAACCATAACCGGTCGAAACTAAATATTGAATTAAAAGTTTAAATCATAAAGTTTCAAATAATTTTATAAGTATAGGCTAAATAATTTTTAAGTTATATAAATATTCACTTTCTAAACTAAACAAAACACTGGAAAAAAAGTTTTCAAAAGTCAAACAACTTTTTACCATTGTATTAATATTTAAAATACCTAAAATATTAGAGAACCGGACCAAGAATAACCATTTGGAATTGTTCTTTGAAAAATTAGAACTATAAACCGAAGGTTCAGTCAAGCAGAAGTGTAACAAGAGATTCTGAAACGGTAGGCCCACTCACAAACCTCATATCATGAATAATCAACTCTCGTGCACGATGCATTGGTTTAAACAGGTTAAATATCAAGAGACCGTACTAGTGGAAGTAATTAATTTTAATGGGATGAATTTATTTTATGTTGGTTTGGTTGTCTCTCAAATTATTGAATTGCTAAGTGTTCTTAACGTATCTTCTATTGTTTTTGCTAAGTCTCTTGCTAGAGTTACTTTGCTAATGCATTAGAGATCATTTGCTTCTGTCCAAGTTGAAGTGTGTTTGCGGAGAAACAGGAACGCTTACAGATTATCTTATTCCTAACATAACTGTTAGAGAGATGATTGATCGGTTCTTAGAGAACGGTGGTTCCGATTATACCACTCATAGTAGTCATGATAGTGCTAAAAACAGTTCTGTTGAATCATATGAAGAAGTGCAGCAAAAGGAGGTTTCTAATGGCATGGAAGAGGAAGAGAGAAACTTTTCCAAATGCTGAAGTTGTAACTGTGATGCCTAGAATTCATATTTTGGGTGCAAACAAGTGTATAAAATTCTAGTGTAATAATTACTGTTTTTTGGCACATAGTACGGTTAATTTGGAGGTAATGAAAAATAGCTTGGCACCCGTTGATTAGATGCAAATTAGATGGTTGATGAGATGATAAGTACACTCACATTAGTGTAAAATGATATCTCTAATCCTTCTTTTACTATCAACTAATTATTTTACATACAACTCGTGATACATCATGTCAAAAGAGGCTTCAAGTTATCTCATTTTATGCAAATTTTGAAGTCTCCTTAATGTAGACTCACTATTAAACTAATATCTTCTGCGAGCAGATCAAATCGTGTTCCTTCTTCTGAACATTTTTTTTTTCTCCAAGATTAGCAGCACAATGATCTATCATAATCCTGCTGAACGGTTGGCATACTCCTGAACTAGAGCCCCGAAAAGCGATGGCCGCTCCAGCAAACGAGATGGTTTATCAAATTCTTTGGCTCGTCCTACGTACATGAAATAGGATCAGAACACAAAAGCAATAAAATTTTCAGGTTCACTGATGGCATAAACAGGAAAAATGACACAAACAGACTAATTTACAGACCTGCATCTATAACCAAAACTCTATCACAGTCCATGACAGTGGGTATTCTGTGAGCAATGCTGATGATTGTACAAGCTGCAAAGTCCTCCCGGATAATTTTCTGAATTACACCATCAGTTTTTGAGTCAACTGAAGCAGTAGCTTCATCCATAAACAATAGGCGACTGCGCTTTAGCATAACTCTTCCCAGACATAAAAGCTGCCTTTGTCCCACGCTCCAATTATCGCCGTTGTCCGCCACTGTGATTTCGGTAAAAAGTTACATTAACTTTCTGTTTACATAAATACTTTAGGCAAAGAAGTTTTGAAAGGGAGAATGCGCGAAACAAATACCAGGAGCATCAAGTTTTTCAGGTTTTGCAGCCACCACATCCTTCAGTTGGCAGCGATCAAGACTCTACAATATGAAGTTTAGTTTTCAATCATTAAACTATTACAGCAGCACAAATGAGTCTAGAGAGGAAGAGTGATGGTATGTTTACCTTCCATATCTCTTCATCTGAATGCTGTCCAATGGGATCAATGTTGCTCCTAACTGTTCCTTCGAAAAGGACTGGTTCTTGAGGAATTATCCCAAACCGAGATCGCAGGTCATGGAGTCCAAGCCTGCAAATGTCTATGCCATCGATGATTATTTTCCCTCCAGTAGGTTCCACGAGCCTAAAGAAAACTTGGATCAAAGTTGACTTTCCGCTTCCTGTTCTTCCAACAACACCAATCTTCTCTCCTCCATAAATGCTAAGAGTAATACCTTTGAGAACTAGGGGAGTGTTCGGACGATACTTAACCTGTTAGACACAAATTCATTGTATGTTGTTGGTTAGTAGAGGCTACACAAAGTGAACGTGTTACTCCTAAGAAAGCTTAGTAAAATCCAACCCTAATCATCAATTGTAGGAAAAGTTTATCTCTTTTTAAGATTTATCAGAAAGAACTTTTAACCTGCAACTCTTTGAGGTCAACATTGCCATGGGCAGGCCAGCTTGGAGGAGGAATTCGGTCTTTTATCACCCATTCTGCTTCAGATAGAATGTTTGTGAATTGCTTAATTCTTTCAACGGAAACCATCCGATTCTCCACAAAGCAACTCATGTATATGGCCCAGAATAGCACACCATTGAGGGACAATCCATAGGAAAGAGACAATCCAACATTCTCTGCAATATTAAGAAAAACATAAGCCTCATGCAACTAAAAAATGCAGCAGGAACTGATGGTTAAGAATCTTATTCCATTGAACTTATAGCCCATCAATGATAATGACAGTGAGAAGACTACACACTATGGTCAATATGAATTTGTAATCCAGAAAATGCATATTATCAATTTAATATAACTTACATAAATAAAGAAGCAAAAGTTGCAGAGGTGTTTCCCATGTAAATACCTGGCTTTATAATACTGCTAGGTAGCAGAATCAGGAATAAAGCTGAGACACACAGGATAAAGCTCCCCATAAGTTCCAAACGGAAACCTAACCACTCATTTGATCCATAGTTGTGAAAATCCATGCGCAGGTTTTCATTAACTCGTTTAATATTTTCCAGAGAGAAACTCTCCTGCTTCCTGAAGGAACGAATTGTCATGACTCCTGAAATGCTCTCTGAGAAATGATGAATAATAGGAGCTTTGGTAATTGAGTCAAGACGAGTTAATTCTCGAGATGTTGCAAGAAAGTATCCCTGAAATCCAAGAAAGGAAGAAATCATCAATAAGTTGGCAGATCATTTCTAATGAAGGATCTTATCAGATGATTTTTATTTCTTTAAATATGAAATTGCAGAGAAGAAAGATAAACTTCATACCCTATACCAGAGGTTGAGCCAACCAAGTGGGATTAATAAGAACACAGTCGGCCAAGCATATTGACATGTAATAATGATGATGCTGAGCAGTGTGATGTACATGGAAACCGTTAGTCCCAACACGAAAGGAATGAAAAGGTCAACATTAGACTGATCAGTTGATGCCTGAAAAGAAACAGAAAAAGTTATACAAGAATTGTCATCAGTCTGAGCATCTTCAACAATTAAACTTAAACAATCCCAAATGAAGTAAAGTCTTGATGAAAGTATACCCGGCTTAAAATTCTTCCTGAAGGTGTTGTGTCAAAAAATGACATGGGTGCATGCAAGATACTGTAAAGGATACCCTTAAAGAAAATTTGGGCTGTCTTAAGCCCCATGATCGTTATGAAAAAGGCTCTTATTGTTAACAGCACCAATGAAACAGCTGCTATGATTCCGTAGACAGATATGAACAGAGAAGGGTTGAAAACTGAGGGCTTTTCACTTGAAGTTTGGTATGCCAACCAATAATCACTGGCCATTTGAGATGCTTGCCACATAAAAGACAAAAGCAATGCTGCTGTAACTCCCCACCATCCAAAAGCTGCAGTACAGTATTGCTTATATACATGCAAGCCCACTTTACCAGTTTCTCTTTCTTCCTCTTCAATGAGCTTTGCAGTTCTCTTATCTGATGTAGGTTGATCTACATGCCCGTTTTCACCATTGGCTTCCCCGTGATTAGAGGGGGTTCGAGGAGATTTCGATGGCTTAGGAGAATTCTCACCCGGCCTTGAGGGACCAGCTTCTTCTACAAGTTCCATAGCAGTTTCATGTGCAGCCACTAGAGCTCCAAAATCCAAACCAGACTCCATTAGTTCATTATACCTCCCTGATTGTACTATCATTCCATCACGCATGACCTGGTACGAAGGAACATCTTTTTAGAAATCATATATTAAAAAATATATTTGCTTGGCGAGACAAATAAAGGAACTTACCATTATAAGATCAACATTATGTAAGAAGTCAACTTGGTGAGTAACAAGTAAGATAGTCTTGCCTTTCAAGGCTCCTCGGACGCATTGCTGCAAAAGGAATAGGATAAATTCAGTTGCCTGTTTATATTTCTAGCACAATTGTAAAGAAAGCTACAGTTTTCACGTTCGTGGAATATTCTCTGCTAATTTTACCTTAAATATATCAGATCCAGTATGAGCATCAACAGCACTAAAAACATCATCAAGAAGATAAATATCAGAATCCTGATAAACTGCTCTGGCGAGTTGTATCCGCTGCTTTTGCCCACCACTGAGGTTAATACCACGCTCTCCGATCTCAGTTTGATCTCCATAATCCATCATTTCTAAATCTTTCTCCAAGCAGCATACCCTGATAGTTTCATTGTATTTTGCCCTGTCCATTGGCAGACCAAATAAGATGTTGTCTTCAATGGTTCCATTTTGAATCCAAGATGTTTGAGCAACATAAGCAGTTCTTCCGCAAACTCTCACCTGTCGAAGGAGCAGAAAAAACAACTTAGTAAAAAGTAAACACCATACCCAATATAAAACCAAATTCAACAACTTATTGACACATTCTTCACTGAGATTATTTAAATTATGGAAACAAATCTTAGATCTTTCAATGTCAACTTGTTATGCCGAAAACACAAGCACTTATGAATTAGTTTCTATGAAGCACTAGTGCAAGTTCCTTTAAATTTCAAGATTTAGTTTCATGATGCATACCTTTCCTGATATCTTGTGCATCTCACCAAGAATTGAGGCAAGAAGAGAGGATTTCCCAGATCCCACAGTCCCAACTATAGCAGTAAGTTCTCCTTTCTTGATTTCAACATTTATATCTTTCAAAACCACCTCTTCAGTTTTCTCATCATCCCAACTAAATGTTCCATCCTTAACCTCCACAGCAATCCTACCATCACAGCCTTCCACTCTTTCCACCGACGATTCCACTAATTCCTTACTCAACATGTACTTGTCCAGCCTCTCAAGAGAGATCATTGCTTGAGAAAGTGAAATCATAGATTGAGGAAAATTCCTAATAGGCTCTTGCAAGATTTTAAAGATAGATGTGGTTGTGAATACTGTCCCAGCATCAAGTGGCACTCCTAACAAAAGTGCAACCCCAAATGTCATAGTTGATATTAGTAATGGTGTGCACCACATGACAATAATGTTGCCAGAAATTGAATACATAAACTTAGTAAGCCAACTGAATTCAGATTCTCGGTAATCTTTTATTCGCTTATTGAAATGTTCTTCCCAAGCCTGAAACTTAATCACACGCATGTAATTAAGCATCTCATTTGTCGCTTTCATTCTGGAATCACGGCTAGTCATTAAACTGAATTGGAATTTATTGTTTCTTTTAGTTCCAAACACAACAAACACAAGAACACCACCAATACCAATCAAAGCAGCAAGAACCGAGACTCCAAGAGCGTTGTACAGGAGTACTAATGCAACTGTGACTTGCAATGGCATCAACCATATAGAATGCAACTGCAACATCATATCAGAGAGTTGTTGTGCATCAACAGCCATGTAATTCACAATCTGTCCGACTCCATGAGCTTGGCGAGCTGAACAAGATAACCTTAACCCCTTCTTGTATAAAGAAGTGATAAGAGTAGACCGAATGAGCGTGCCGAGTTTTTGAGAGTTGAAGTTGAATTGATGAAGACTTAAAACCTCAACAAATTTTGCAGCAAGCAAAATAAGGACAAGGTAGTATCCTTCGTAAGGAGAGCTTCTTTTCCCAGAAGTAAAATCCACAAAACGCTGTATCAGAACAGGGCCAACATACATTACACAAAGCCTAATAATTGCAAGAGAAGCAGTAAAAGCAATTTCTTTCCAGAAACATCTGAACAATGCAGTCCTAACTGGATGCTGTGATTTTTCTTGGGGTTTGGGCCAACTGGAAGCAAAAAGTTTAGACATTCTTTCTGCTCTATGTTCTGGTGAAAGACTTGGAACATCATCCAACTTTAAAGGAGATTTATACCCTTTACTCAACAAAGGATTCATCCAAAGCCAAAAAGCCTTAGATAATTTTGAAGCTGAAGCAAATCCACTAACATTCAATTTACCCAAAACAGGTTCAAATGATTTATCTTCAGCATCATCTACTACTAGTGCTGATTCAGATTCTCTGCTAACTGTAACCCCAGTTGACCCTTTAATGGCAACTAAAAGAAGAATTATAGATAAAGGAAAAGAGATCATAGAAACTACGTCATCTAATATCAAACCTTTATCTTGAAATGCTAAACGAATAATCCCAGATGACATAAACAGGGTAACTATAATAAAATATCCAACCCAGAAAATTCTAAGAGACAATGGATGATTTAGAGCTTGAAATCTCTTCTCATGAATGATTAAGATTGCAATTACTGCTTGAGTTATTGCTTGAATTAACCAAAAGAACCCATTCACTTGTTTCCATGGCAATTGTTTGGTTGTACTGAACGCAAGAATGCACGTGACAGTATAAACAAATGCCAAAAGAGCCGTCACACACAAACAGAGCTTAAACCAAATATTGGTTTGAATAACGTGAGTTCTGTTGTGTCCAATCAAAGGTTTGTTAATGTCAGAACCGGATTGACCAATTGAAGCGAATCTCGAAAAGAGCTTGTGTACGGCGAAAACAAGGAAAACAAGCAACAGAAGAAGATCAACGGAAGAAAACAGAGCTCTTTGAGGACAAGGAGAGAGGAAAATGAATCTCAGCCATTGAAATATCAATGGAATATTTTGTTCCCCAGAAGCTTCAACCACAGAGCTTGAACAAGAAAGAGAGGTAATCCATGCCGGAGAAGAAGACATTCTCTTTTTTTTTTTTTTATGGACTCCCAGCTCTTGAACTCTGTTTAAGGTGCTCCTTCTTCCTCTTGCTCTCTGAAAAAACAAAAAAAAAAGAAATCAAATTTCAAAGGAAACTAATTTGGTAACTTGAGAAATATATTCTGATCATAACAGGAAATGGCCCACCAAAAAAAAGGAAATTTTGGTTTCTTGTCTTGCCTATTGATTATAGTAAATAATAATAAGAGGCGTGGAATCGTCAATTCATCATCATCATAGTAACCAAGAACACGGAGAATTGTGAAAATTATTTAAATTTAAACCCACCTACCCCCAGTAAATCGCCCAACTGAAGACAAGCACATGTATCCTTTTGAACAAAATGCAAAATAATTGTACCTTTCAATATGAGTAGCTTTTATTAGATTTCAGTCGCGATAAAAAAAATCATCATAACTCAGATACAAACTAATTAAAGAAATATTTATAGTACTAAATTCTTTGATTAAAAAAAAAAAAAAAAACTCTGCAACTCTCCGTTGAATAGTAGATACAAGAACTAAAGAAACAAATTTTAAAATATTAAAAAAAGTTGTAATATCAATGAGTTAAAGAAAAATATTGAGATGAAATTGGAATGTGATGTAGGATCTTAATAGTTTTTTCCGAACCCAATCTGTCGATGAATATAAAGAAATTGTATTGTTTTTTTGTTAATAAAAAACGCATATCAACAATAAAAACTGTTTGCATTATTTAACACTAAGACAAAAATAATTAGGCATATCAACAATTAAAGACCGAAAACCAAAGAACAAAAAGCCAAAAAATCCAGAATGAATGCAACCGAAACTAGCAAAGATGATGAAATACTTAGAAACTGATATATCAAATCAAGAACCAGAGAAGATGGAAGTAAGAAGTTTTTTAGGGCTACTCGGTAACATAGGAGTCAATTCTGGCGACTGGTAATTACTAAAAACAAATTGCAGAAGGAGAATAATGTGCCGCCATTAAAGCTCACTTACCAGGAAAATGGAAATTAAGAAGGATAGAGAGAGAGAGAAAGGTGAAGCACGAGACAAGAGAGCGGTTCACATGCTAGTAAGAGCAGTTGAAATGAAGAAGAATAGGCTTCCTTCCTCTTGTGAAGGAAGAAGATATAAATGGAGATAACAAATAAATTTTGGTCCCTAATAAAACCAAACGCGTATACAATTAGACTGCTATGATGATGTATTAAATGGGTCGTCTGTAGTATAGAAAGAAAATTTACTCAGTTTCTGTTTTTTTTTTTTTAAATAAAAAAAATATAACTCTATCTAAATATGGTACCAAACACTCGTTATTAATTATTATTATTATTATTATTATTATTATTATTATTATTATTATTATTATTATTATTATTATTATTATTAATTGGCTACAAATAACTCATTATTTATAGTTTTTTGGTAAAAAAAAAAACTATAAATAATGAGTTATTTTCAAAAACAAAAATATAGTTTATTAGTATATAATAAACTATAATACTATTATTAATCATTTTCAAAAATTATAGTTTCTAGTATCATATTATCATTACTGTTATAAATTGGTACCAAAATATCATTTTATTATTATTTTTATTATCCATTAATTTTTTCTTTTTGTGCAACGCACCAATTTTGTTTTGTTATATCAATATTTTTATAATCTACTAGTTTTTTCCCTATAATTAATATTTATATTTAATATTATTTCTATTAATTACATAGTTACTTGGACATATGTACAATATCAATCTCGTTTCTAAATATATATCAATTATCATTTTAAAACTAGCTATTACTCTACTATATTATTGTTGTTGTTCCATATTAATCAAATACTAGAAGTCGAAGGATCTTTCAATTAAGAGGTATAACAGCACTCTCTCCTTTCAGTGGAAATCTTCAAACCAATAACGAAGCTATAGCGACTATGTTCCTTAGTTGCCGGAGGCGAGTTTGTTTCCTTTGTTGGGATGGAATGGAACGAGCTTTCTTTCAAGTTTCTTACAGAGAGTTGTCTTGCACCCGTATGTATTCTCTATCTACCCGGGTCAATTTTGGCTACAAGTACCTATTGATTAGTTTTTTATTTAAAGAACCATTCCATTTTAATTGAACACATAAATATTGTTTTAAAAATAAATCAAGTTCTATTTCTAGAGCTACGTATGGGTTAAACTTGTTGACGGAAGTCTTCTTTTTCGACGGTGAAGTAAGACCAAATTCATGAGCTTATTATCCTAGATTGAAACAAGTTGATAGGTTAATCATTGGAATTATAAGAATGAACAAAAAAAGAAAATCCTAAAGGCTTCTGTTTTCGTTCTTGGTTTGGGGGCTTTCTTTCGAGCTCTTCTCTATCTTATTTGTTTTAGTTCTTTTGACATGTGTTTTTCTATATACACTTATCTTAAGTACGCGTTAGTTAATTCTATAATATTTTTAAATTTTTTTAAAAATAATATTGATTAAGCATGTAATATTAATTATTGAGAATTATAGAAATAAATAATTAGAATTAAAATATGAAATAAAATTCTCTTTTCAATTAAATTCAATTTTTAGAAAGATAATTTTATTTTTTAAAAATATAACATAAATTAAATTTTGGAAAAAATAAAAATTAGAATTAAATATGCAAAAAAAAATTTCAATATTTTCAATAAGTTCAAGTTTGAAATAATAATTTTATCTTTTAAATCTATCAGAAGCATATTTGAAAGATAATATAGACTTATCCATAATATTTAATTATTAATATTTAATTCCTTCAATATTCCCAAAAAATAATACTTATGCACTGATGGGTGAGGATGTTGGTGTTGCCTAAAAGACTATTGAATTTATATGTTTTAGAATAAAATGTCTCTATATAACTATTTATAATTAATTAATTAAATTTAAATTATAATTTAATAAAGAATATAATTTTTATTATTTATTACTCCCTCTATTTTACAAAATATTATTATATTGTGACATTCAACTATAATTAAGTAAATGAGTTGATTGAGTAGTAAATATACTCTTTTATTTATAAAATAAAATAAATTATTTTATATTTTAAAATTCTAATATATAATAAAAAATAAAAGATAAAAATGAAAATAAAATAAATTCATCTTTTATTTTATAAAAAGTTTTGGAATAAAACGAAGATGAGGAAGTAAATGAGCCACGTTTCAATGAGATTTCTTTCATTTTGTTTAGTTGTGTGTAATGACAACGTGGCTGTCTGTGAAACAATGTTGTTAGCTGAGCAAACGAATATTCATTAGGCTTGAGCATATAAAAAAAAAAGAAAATAATTAAAACAAAAATATAGAGTTGATCCGGCCGCATTCCAATCCATATTCGAATCAGCAGAATCTGATTGGCTTGTTGCGTAAACAAAGATATCCAGTAAAAGGCCAAGACATCTAACTACGTATAATCATAGACCCAAGAATTGATAATGGTCCACAAAGAGGAAAATATTAGCTACTTGGAAAGCAAGATGCATACATTTCTTAGGGTGGAATTTTATTTTATTGTTGTCTTATTACGGTTTGAAACACGCATTTCTTTAATAATGAAACTTTTTCTCTATTATTGTTGCATCAGTTTTTGACTCCTTTGTCCACTTATCATTGTACTTTTTTGCCAAAAATATAAAAATCATCTTAGCCCCGCATAAATTTGGCACGTAGTATTTTTATTTTAAAATAAATTATTATTCATAAAAGCTATCGACTGTACATAAATTAATATTAACAACTTTATTTTGGGTAACAATCAGATATTTAATTAATGAATAAACAAACGAATGAGTTTAGTTATGTGATACGATTTGTTTTTCAATCATTGATGGAAAGCAAGATTCCGTCACGAATGACGTCAGGATTTAGACAAACTGGAATTGACCCGGAATCTTAAACCATAAATAAATCCCATTTTGCTTTTTCTTATAGTATTTATTATTATTATTATTATTATTTAATAATAATATAAAAAAAAGATAGGAAATTAGAATTTAGTGAGTGCAGTTTAGCGGAGGGAGATAGGATAGGCATGTGCCTGCTGCGGGTCTAATTTGTACAATTAATAAAGCACATAATTCCAAACTAACCCTTATTCTTCAAATCAAAGTAGAAAACTGAAACACCATTTTAATTCATTGTCATTACTACCATCACACATTCCTTATTTTTACTTTTTATTTTCAACTTCAACATCCTTTCTAATTTTTTAAATACTACATTAATGGATTTATTTTGTTTAAATATTAAGAGGGTATATTTGACTATACATTTAAAAAAGATTTCTTGTTAAGGGGGTATATTTGGCTATATATTAAAAAAAGATTTCTTGTTAAGGGGGTATATTTGACTATATGTTAAAAAAAGATTTCTTGTTAAGGGGTATATTTGACTATATATTAAAAAAAGGGCGTATATTTAAATTTTGGAATTCTAAAAAGGCTGAATAATAAATAAACAATATAAATGTAATTTATTTTATTGTTTGGTTTTCAAATGAATTAAATGGGTGTGCATGTTCTCATCGTTTTAAATTTTTTCTAGTACATATAAGCTTATAAAAATTTCAACCACACAATTCCGTCTCTTTATACGTGTATACATGGTATATGGATAAACTTAAGTCAATGTTCAAATTATGTAAGACCCACCTCTAATTATGATATTTTTTTTTTTAATTCATGTCTTAACCACAAAACAGGGGCGGATGCAGTGGGCCTTGCCTACTAGCAACAGGAAAATGCCTTGGTGACTCGGTCAGTGCCTTACCAATAACGGCTGGCGTTGAAGCTTCAAAGCTTTAACAATAATAGTGGATCTGCTGGAAAAACAAAGAAGACAAAGCAAAGAAGATGATGATGAAGTTGGATTCAGAATTGGATTTGGTTTGTTTAAGTTGATTCAACTTTTGGTCTTGTTATAGTCAAAAAACACAAAAATGATATGCATTCTAAAGATATATTTTTTTTAACTCCTTAATGATTTGAAACATTACAAAATAGTACCTTTACATTTTTTAAAATGGCGTCAAGATTTTTGGTCAATTCTGGTCAAACCACGTCTTGGCCAAATATTCTTTCGTATTGGTAATCGAGTATGAACTTACTTCAGCTTCTCAGTTGAGTCCATCAAATTCATTAAACTATCAATCTGTGATTATTTTAAAAATTAATTAGTTAAGTGTTCGCCCGTATTTACAGCATGTTTTTAGTCCCTAATCTTATGCTTATTATTGTTTACTTAGCTTAAATATAAGCTTTTATTTACTTTGATTAGGGATTGTTGTGTTTTGGTAAACATGAACTTATGGAGCATAATTAAATGAGATTTGAAGTATAAGACTTGCAGCGAGAAGATTTTTGGACGATTTTGATGCTGCTAGGAGTGGGCAGATAGCTCATGAGATTAATTATTGTTTTAAGTTTAATTAACAATTTAGGAAAAACACTTGAAACATTATTTTATTTGCCAATTTTGTTGTATTAATGTGGGCCTTAATCTTTATTAATATATAAGAGTAAATTAAGTTTTTTGGATAGGAGACCTTGACACTCTAAGCTAGTTATGTTTTTAGGTTTTAATTTCAGAAACTTTATGTGTTTTTCTATGGTCATACGTAGTTAAACGCCTCTATTCAGTCAATAAGTAATTTAAGGTTAAAGCTATTCATGATTGTAAGGTTTTAATATGCTTAAATTGCTTTTTTAATTTCTGTTGCATTTCATGTTTTTATTACAAGTTATTGGTGAACTCCATCTTTAATTTTTTATTACTTTATTGATTTGGCTAGTAGATTAATTGATCGGATGCATATAGCTAATCAACTAGACTAAATCTGTAACTATTTAATTAAAATTGGTGCAAATAGCAATTGATATAATTTGATTGTATAGAAACTTTTGGGTTATATTAAGTAATTATATGATCTAATATGAATCTCGGTCATAGGTTTGTTGGTTAGGGTAAGGTCTTTCTTTGATTCATTGCAATTGATAGATTAAATTTTGTCGCTAGTATTAGGGTTGTTTGTCGATTAAGGGTTATTCATAGCGTTATGTCTTGCTTGGCCTATTAGGAATTGAAAGATTGGTCAGAGACACTAGTTAAATGGCTATCACTTGAATGTAATTATGAATTAAAAAGATTAGTTTTAGACAATGAGCGATTCATGTGAAGTTCACACTGCAAGTACCTTTAACTGAGTTTGTTTCCTATTGATTTCATTTCCTATTCACTACTGACATTTTAATTTCATTTTGCCTCTCACCTTTACAAATCCCCGTTTTTATTTTATTTTTACAGTCCTGCAAGTCTAGATTTGGTAAACCTTGAGCAAGACTAATCCTAGAATTCAACCATTTTCACTCTATTTATAATATTCGTGTTGTTTTGTTAGGAAGAGAATATCTTTTTTTTCTCATTGTATTGTAAACTCATCATCTTATGTACAAGTCACGGTCTACTTTTGTCCAATTTATTGCGTATTGGGAAATTAAATTATCCATAATTTAATGTGAGAGATTGTGTTAGTTTTAATCACGTTCTAATGCCTTCATTTGATTAGATTAATGAAAGTTACAAATTGCAGAAAATGGAATGAGATTTTTTTCTTCTAAATGTGAAAAGTGGCGAAACCCAGTGAAGGGGTAGGAATGATAGAAATTGAGTAATTAATACATGAGGGCAAAAAATTGTTGAAGTGTCTTTATTATTATTATTATTTTTTTGGAGGTCTTTATTAGTAATTTTAAGTAACAAGGGACAATTCATATGTTTCTTGGAGGAAGAATGGTGTGTGTGTATATATATATATATATGATTATTATCTTAAACAATGGTTTTCTTATATAAAAAAAAATTAGTAAAAACAGCTGACCAGTTTCTTGTAAAAAAAAAAAAAAAAATTGATTTTCTCAATAGTGTTTAGTTTAGGAAAATTTACTATTTCATCCCTTATATTTGGTCAATTTTACCATTTAGTCACTGCTTAAATATTTGACATTGGAGGAACAAAATATTAATTTTTTTTAATATTTATATAAAAAATAAGTGGGCTAAATAATAATATTAACAAAATATAAGAGTGGATGGAATAATAATTTTTTTCTTTAGTTTATTAACATTCATTTTCCAGTTTTATATTCTAAGCACTCCAATTTAAAATTTGATCCTAACAGAATATTTAAAAACAATACAATTTACCCTTAAAAAAAAAAACAATACAATTGATTTGGTTGTTTGTTTTATTGTTTGATTCATAAAACCCAATTTTTCACAAGAATTTTTAGACGGTCATTTTAGCATTATAAATTCATACCTATTTTGGTCCATCCAATTAAATACAGGCATTGAATGATGCCAAATCATGTCCAAGCAAAAACTACTATACAATTTATTGTCATTGTCTTATAGTTAATTATTTATTATTAATTATAAATTGTACATTTTCAGTCATGACAATATATCAATATATCTACATCACCAACATGTGAAGCAGTAAATTAAGCTGAAAGAGATTCTGTTGATGAGGAATCTTTGTCTAGAAGAGAAGTGAGTGATCCTTGCTTCACTTTATATTTTGTCAAACATTTCAGGCTTAGAAAGCTTTCAGCCATGTTTGTCTAAGTTGCTAATTAAAAATTTTCTGAGTATGGAAAAATGTGGTATGTATTTAATAATGTATTGTCTATTCCTTTGTTTTTATATTTCCTACTCCTCCCATATAGTGAATATGGTGTGAGTGCTTAACACCATATACTTTATTTCCCTTTGATTTAGTTGAGAAATGTAAGCATTGAAGTGATAATATTGTGTGTATATTATGTTAACTGTTTACGAATAGATTATGAACAACAGAATGTTCAAGTTATGCATCAAAATGAACAAAATATGAATATGTTCCCAACAGCTTATTAAAATTTTATGAACAAAATATGAATATGTTATAATCGTTTTTCTATGATTGTTGACATTGGGATTTCTTTATAGAGTTTAAATGAAATTGTAAAATTTTGAATTGTTTTAGAATAATTTTTAAATATGTTATATGAATGGTTTGTAGAAACTTTATGAACTTTTTCGAATAATTTTTGAATATGTTATGAACGGTTTTATGAAAACAGGTATTTTGAAATTTTTTTCTTATAAAAAAAAGTTAGTTTAATTCCATTTAATTAAAAATAAATATTTTAATCCCCTAAAAATGAAAAGGGCTTTTTTAAAGAAAAATTCTTTAAAAACAGCCTTTTTTTTTTTTTTTCTCCTCCCAAAATGCTTTTATTGAATCAAGCCCGTTAGGTCCTCTTACAAGGCCAGTATATCATCCAATTACAAGCCTAATATGGTCTATGGAGGCCCATCTCTAAGCGTCGACGTTTATATCTGGAAAAAAATGAAGATAAAAAAATATCCAGTGGAAACTACTAGAAAGAAAAAACGATGCTAATGCTTTATTTCTATCTCTGCCTATAAATCTCAAAGGACGGTCCTTTACTTGCAGTGTGTGCTCTGCTTTCTAGGGTTTTAAACAGTCTACTTTCCTTTTTCAATCCGAATATGAGGTAAGCTCTTCTTCTCTTAGATTCTTGCTTCGATTATCATGGTTGACCCCTTGCTTTGATCTACTTTCCGTTTTCTACTTTTTTATTCTTCTTCAAGCTATAGTTCGTATTTGTTTCTTGTTTTATTATTATTATTATATCATTTGCTTTGGGAGTCTGAAATTGATTTTTGTTTCTGTGCTTTGATTTTGATGAAGGCTGACTGTAATTCTTGAACATTTTAGTTTAGGGTTTATAACTTCAGTTAGGGTTTACATTTCTCATTTAAGTCAGAAAATGGCTCTCTGCCTTGCTTCTCTCTCTCTCTCTCTCTCTCTCTCTCTCTCTTATTGTTGTATTTTTTGAAATTCATCTATGGTGTTAGATTATTCGTGGAAGGAACTTATAAAAAGCAATGCATAATTTTTATTCATGGATTGATAAAAAAAAAGCCTATTGAGATTAGTGCTTATATATTGCGTATCTGTTCTGATAATGTTGTCTTTATTAGTCGTCATCCTGAAGTGAAGTGGGCCCAGAGGGTGGACAAAGTTTTTATCACAGTGCTACTGCCAGATGCTAAAAATGCTAAGGTTAATCTTGAGCCAGAAGGTGTGTTCACATTCTCTGCTACTGCTGGAGCAGAAAACCACCTTTATGAGCTGAACTTTGAACTCTTTGATAAGGTTAATGTTGAGGTAAGATATGAATTGCTGACTACTAAGGACCTTTTTTGGTTAATTTGAATGTTTTCTGAGACTTTGTAATGACATATGGTTTGTTGTGCACTGTGTTACTAAGGACAGACGTTAGTTCTGGGTCTGTACTTACACTGATGTTATTATGACATGCCTATGTGAATGTGTTAACGTTCCTGCAACTTCATGAATAATGTATTTGTGAATGTTAGGATTGAGCTGCATTGTGTATAGCAGTGTTTTTTAAATCTCTGTTTTGTGATTTGTATTGGTTCATTTGTACTAAATCAATTCTTGAAAGCTTTAAGCTTTCAGCTATTTAAATGTTATTTTCCTTGAAATTTATATATTTGTTTTTAAATTTGGTTTAGGAAAGCAAGATTAATATTGGAGTAAGAAGCATATTCTGCATTGTTGAGAAGGCTGAGAAAGTGTGGTGGAAAAAACTTTTACGTGGAAATGACAAGCCACCACATTATCTGAAGGTAGATTGGGATAAATGGGTGGATGAAGATGAAGATGATGGTATGTATACTAGTCTAACAATGTCCCTTTCTGAATATAGTCATTCAACTGGTGATGAATAATTAATTAATGCTTATAATTTGGGATTGCATCTGGTTTTGTTCAGGTGGTGGCAACTTGGACCTAGGAGGGATGGATTTTTCGGTAAGAGTTTGTGCTGTTGTTCTGTCTCTTAATGTGTCTTTTGGAAACACTCGATCATTATTTTGACTCCTGGTCTTGTCTTGCAGAATTTCGGGAATTTGGGAGGAATGGAAGGAATGGGAGGAATGGGGGGAATGGGGGGAATGGGCGGCATGGGCATGGGCATGGGCGACGATGGTATGGCTGAATTCGATGACAGTGATGACGAAGGTAAGAATGTTTTCAGGTTCTATAGCAGATGTGATGTCGGTGATTGATACTATATGATTTTAGGTGTTGTTCAACCAGTACTTTGGATAATGGGTGTTAGAAATGTCTATTTTTTGATTGACAGTCAACTTGAAGTTGCAAATTTCTTGTTACATGCAAGTTCCAATGTTATTATTCTCCAATAAAAAAAATTCCAGTGTTATACTCTCTTGAATATATGGATATTGCAATTTGTTTTTTATACATTAATCATTTTCCATGTTTAGTGATTACTTGCAGTTTGCCATTGCTTGTTATCTAATGTCTCTTTAGAAATTTGAGTTGTTGTATTTATTGATGTTATTAATTTTTATAGTGCTGGGCAAAACGGATCTTTATCCAAGGTAAAATCTCGATACTAGGGTTTGGATCGGTTTGTATTAGAAATTTTTTTGGTATGGTTTTATTTGGATATGAATATGGATAATAAATTTCTTATTTAGATATCCAAAATAAATCTGTATATTTATTTATTTTATTATAAATTATAAATTTGTTTTTAATTATAGATTTTATATTTATAAATAAATTTTAAAATTACGTAACCTACAAATTGATAAAACACAAAAGTAAACATAAAATCTAACACAATTACCTAATATTACGTTAGTTTTTGAGTACCTTTTTTTTAATAAGGAAACCTAAATACATAGTTCATTTGAACTTGGATTCTTTTTTTTGGTTTGTCTTATTTGTCCTGTTTATTTCAAATGTTGTGTTTTGATCAATAGTATGATCATAAAAAATCTTGTTCTTGGTTCCAGAAGTTGATTTCCCTTGTTTTTTTGGGTTTTTGTTTGTCTGCCTTCTTTTATTCCTGATTTTATTTGGATAATATCGTTTGGATTGGATATTACTATCATTTGGTTTGGATTTAATTGTATAATATATGGATTGGATTGGATATTTATAATTTTTATTTTAGATTATTTTGGAGTTGCTTATTTGGATCAAGATTGAATTGGATATCCATTTTGCTTACCCTTACATTTACTTCCTCGTAGATCATGAAGTGGCAAAGCCCGACAAACCAGAAGGATCTTCGAAGCCAGATGAACATGCCACAGATAATGTAGAAGAGAAAAAGGAAGCGGCACCAAGCACAAGTTAAACCCCACAGCCCAAAGCGGTGAGGAAGAAATAGAGTTTGCTACAACAGCCAGCTATTGGGGATGTTGGCTTAAGATTCTAGTTTAGTGATCCAGTGGTGTTTATTTACAATTTTTTTTTTTTTTTTGGTATTTGCAACTAATTAAATGAGTGCCCTTTTCCTTAGCCGAGTGGAGTTAAAAAAATTTGCCTAGTATTTAGATGCAATGGCAAACAGTAGTTTCTGCTTGAAAGACATCTAAAAATGCTATATAATCTTTAAATTAGATGATGTACCTTTTAGTCATTCTTCATGGATGATTATTTTGAATTAGACATCTGCTTTCATTGCTTTTGCCCCTTCCATGCTAAAGGCCAGGTGCTTCTTTATGTAGTATTTGAATCCTGACTCTTTCAGTTTGTTTTATTCTGGAATTTCTCCTATTTCTGCCCCGTTTTTCCAGGAGGATTATTGATGGCGACTGCCTTGTACTTATGGAGTCGGTGCAATTTTGGTTGTCAGTCTTTTTTCCTTGTCTGATTTTAGAATATGGTGATATGTGATTTAGGTTCTTCTGCAAGTTGGAGATCTCAAGTTAGAAACTATTAAGACGAGTGGAGAAGGTTATTTACATGTTTAATTTATTTTGTAAGGAACTTGATTAATCACTTGGCAAAGGTAGAAACAACAAATTGGGAGGATTAAGATGCCAATCATTTAGACCTGAACATAAATGAGCTGTCTTGGCACAAAAGTGAGCATCTGGGAATCGAGCATCTTCATTCGCAAATCTATAAACATAAACACACCTGACATCAACATTAATCAAACCAAACAAGTAGCAGTTTACAATCCTGATGTCTCAGCCAACTCGGAACTTGGCTTATTGTCAAGCTCTCTGCAACTGTAACTCATACATCTAGCTGCCACGAAACCACCACGCATATCCCGGATAACCATGCACAGTCCAGTTTCAAAATTAATCATCAACATTCGTCTTACACCAACCCACAGTCTGCCGTTCCCAACCCGAAATAGGCACATCCAGAACTGCAAGTTGGGAGCGACAAAAGTTTCCTTTTTCATATTTCGCATATTAAAGAAAATTCAATTTTAGTGGTTTATTTTATTCTACATTTTTTTCTGTTATCCCATATTAAATAGTTGTAACTTTAAATTGATAAATAATCTATTGAAAAGGTAAATAACATGTTAGTAAGAGAAAATTTAAACTTTTTCTTAAAAAAAAAAATTAAATTAAACGAAATCCAAATTTATTTTGGTGTTTAAAATTGAAAAGATGGATTTTGAAAACACAAAATTTGGTGGAATTCATTTATTTAAGAGACTAAATTGTTCTTTTATTTGACATAAATTTCATCTAAAAAAAATTAATGTGAAAAATTGGACATTTTTTAAATGAGGAAAATGACAATTAATAAACTACCATAAAAAAAGTAAAGCTAAAAATAATTTGATCGCAGCAAGAGGTCATTGGCAGGAGGAGGTTTATTATAGTAAAGCCCACCGCACGGAATAACAACCCTAAAACCCTCATGTCTCAACGTACACCATGTTCCTACTGCTCCTTTCCTTACGGTTGAGGACAGAAGCCACATCGACAATCAGAGATGGAGGAGGCGACGGAGATGGAAGTGGAGCATCCAATTTCAAATCTTAATTCAATCAAACGTTTCGGACTCAAAAACTCTATTCAAACTAACTTCGGCGATGACTACGTTTTCCAAATTGTCCCCAAGTCTGCCCCTAAACTCCACTTCTTCCTTCCTTTACCTGTTCTGCTCAAATTCCCAATTGTTAGGGTTCATTTTTACTGTTTCTTTTCCTGTTATGTAATTGTAGGGATGACTGGACTTCAATGGCGGTGTCGCTATCGACGAACGTGGTAAAGCTCTATTCTCCGGCCACCGGTCAGTTCCTAGGAGAGTGCAAGGGTCACTACGATACTATCAATCATATTGGTTTTTCTGTTTCTTCAACTCCACATGTTTTGCATGCTTGCTCATCTGATGGTACCATTAGAGCTTGGGATACCAGGACTTTCCATCAGGTACTCTACTAAGTGTATTTCTAGTTAATTGATTTAACTATGTATATACATTGATTATTTATAACGGTTAATTTGTAGGTATCATGTATAACTGCCGGTTCCTCTCAAGAGATATTCAGCTTCTCATTTGGAGGTTCTGCTGATAATCTTCTTGCTGCTGGGAGTAAATCTCAGGTTGTAGTTTTGATTTTTGAATTTGTTCTTGAAACTTTTGTGAGGACTGTGCCGCCATTTTCTGTTGGCTAAAGATACTTTGATACACAGTTTGAGTCGATTTTGATAAGAATTCCTTGTGAAGTCAGATACTTTTCTGGGATTGGAGGAATAAGAAACAAGTTGCTTGTCTAGAAGAATCACACACGGACGATGTTACTCAGGTACTCCAGCTAATTGCAGTTTTTGTGTGGTTTAATTTTGATTTTTTTATATATTAAATATGCATTTACTAAAACCCAAGAGTTGTGATATGATGGAACTTGGAATACACGAGGAACTATTGATGAAGCAAATCTTAAGGAAACAACCTATCCTGCCAGTAAAACAAGGGGAATATGAAAATATGTAGTTATACTACATGTGCTTGTATTACAACAGAACAGCATTGTTGTGGCAGTCAAACTAGACTATTAATAGTTGTGGCTAAGCCACTGTACATTTTTCTTACTTCTGTTGCTCACTTACCTGTGACCATTTGTCAAATTTATGTTTGCTTCTAATTCTGTACTTATGTGTTTATTGTTGGATTTGTATTTCACACATTAAATATGGGCTTATTTTATTTGCTTTAGGTTCATTTTGTGCCAGGCCTACAAAACACACTTCTTTCTGCCTCTGTAGATGGATTGATGTGTATATTCAATACTGATGGCGATATTAATGATGATGAGCATTTGGATTCTGTAAGTGCAGATATTAAGTTATTATTGTTATCTGCTCTTTATAAATGTATTGGTTCAATGTGATTAAATTGGTTGGTTCCATAAAATCAAGTGGCATGTAACTTATCTCTGTTAAACATTTCTTTCTATAAGAGAGAATACTAGTCATTATAAAGTAGCATTCCTTATATCATAATATCATATGTTTTTGCTTTACAGTTTGTACATTTTAGACTATCTTATTTGATGAGGTAATTTAATCTCTCACAACTTCTACCTAGTCTTCTTCTAGATATTAACGAGATGAATTACTTAATCTTGTAGGTGATTAATGTGGGAACTTCAATTGGGAAAGTGGGATTTTTTGGGGAGAACTATCAAAAACTCTGGTGTTTGACCCATATTGAAAGTTTAAGGTATGAATTAGTGTCTCTTGTGCTCATGAGTTTTGCAATATGAGTTCTATAATGTTATCCGGCTTGTGGCAACTGTGCCAGAGTTTCCTTTCTGTAGATGCTCTTCTTTATAACTTGCCTATTGACAATATTTTGCCCCCCCTTTTTTTTTGGGAAATATAAAACGAAATTTCAGCATTTGGGATTGGAAGGATGGAAGAAATGAAGCAAACTTACAGGAAGCCCGCTCATTAGCATCTGACAGTTGGACATTAGATCATGTATGGTTTTTTGTTCTACATTTAAAAAGATAAACTGTTTTCCATTGCTCTACCTCTATGTGAAATGTTTCCTCTGCTCTGCATTATTAGTAGTGAGGTTTGTCATAAAAATCCTGAAAGAAAAACTTAAAGGGTGCTCAATTCTCACTGGCGTAATTGAGCTATAAAATCAAAATGAATTACTTGTGGCCGTCTAATGTACATGTTGAAATGGCCTTGCATATAATGATAAGTAACTCTGAGTTGAAATAAAGTCCCCTGAATGAGTTAAAATCAACCAGAGCTAAAAATGTTGAGATTTTTATTATAAAATCTTGACTTGGGTTGTCATGCAAATGCTATCTAGTCGGAATATGGACCCAAAGTGTGATTATATCGGCAAGCTCACACCTTTTCTGGTTGTTTTTGTTTTTACAGGTTGATTATTTTGTTGATTGTTATTACCCAGGAGAAGGTGAAAGTTTATGGGTAATTGGTGGCACCAATGCTGGTACTTTGGGCTATTTTCCCGTAAATTATAAAGAGGGAGCTGTGGGATCTCCAGAAGCAATTCTTGGAGGCGGTCATACAGGCGTTGTCAGGAGTGTGCTACCCATATCTGGCAGGAAGGATGCCCAAAACCCCGGTATTTTTGGATGGACAGGAGGTGAAGATGGCCGCTTGTGTTGCTGGCTGTCCGATGATAATTCAGAGATAAATCGTGCCTGGATTTCAAGTGCGCTTGTCATGAAATCTTCAAAAAACCGGAAGAAGAAAAATAGGCATAATCCTTATTAGTTGTATCCTGTAAATTTATTCTTGGCTTGTTATATTTATTTATCTTCCTTGTATTTTCAGATATGATACTCAATTTCAAGTTTTATATAAATAGCATTTTTGGGTCTGAGAGACTAACTACAGAATTTCACTACTATCTCAGACGAGTTGGAAAATGAATTAAGTGGAACCTGACGCCTCGCAGTTGCTGTCTCCCTATCTACACGTATGTTTGTTGGTATCCTCTTCCAGAGCGAAAAACGACGCCACTCCATTTACAAATCGGGGGAATGCAATCTTTACAAGATTACTTTTAAATAGTACATATAGAGATACCTGTGATAAGATCCAAATTTGCCTTTGTACCTGATCTGTTTGATGGAAGGTGTACAATGGTATGAATACAAGTCGTCCACAAGCATCCCGAATCCCTAAGTGATGGTGCAACTATCTAATTAAACCAATCACCACTTAACTCATAATAAAGACCAACGCAAAACATAGATACAAAATTAGGGGAGGGAGTAATACTGCAAGTAAGACTAAATTGCCTGAGACAATGACTGAGTAAATTCATACGAAAACTAGAAACAAGATAGAACACAAGTTCATGAGGGAAGCTCACAATAGAAGCTCTTAGAAATTTTTATAAAATAAACTACGTTGGAAACACAATAAAGACGATCATTCTGGGTATTGGTCTAAGAAATTACATTTCACATAAAAAATGG
This sequence comes from Croton setiger, assembly GCA_948099555.1. Lineage (NCBI taxonomy): Eukaryota > Viridiplantae > Streptophyta > Magnoliopsida > Malpighiales > Euphorbiaceae > Croton > Croton setiger. The sequence goes on from CANUEY010191726.1 coordinate 76,842, forward strand.
GCGCAAAATGCCTCTAAAAGTAGCAACTGCCCCAAAAGTGCCTGGGTTCCATTATCTTTGCATTAGCCCCTGCCTCGCCCTGCACCTATCACCAAAAGCAAAATGACCCATATGAGGGCATTGACAAACCATAAACAAATGTCCAAGAGCTCCCATCAAGTGAGAAGCATATGCAATTTTTAATACGATTTGAAATTTACCTCTGTTTCCACCTGGTTTCCCTCCTGAACCACCCCTCCCACGGCCTCCACCAGCAGCCTTAGCACCTCCATCGTCAAGGCCACGCCCAATGCCTTTCACTGGCCTTCCACCATCCTCTCTACCTCTTCCTCTTCCTCGTCCCACACCAGGTGGCTTTCGGTCTGGAAAAAGTTAGCCAGAAGGATTTTATTTTATCAGAAGCAATACTTGCAAAGTTGAAATTGTTAATTCCTTAAAGCAAGATGCTTCTCCCAAAGTAGTACAATGTTGATGTCATCTACTCATTCATGCAAGTGCAAATATAGCAGATAACAATTCAACATCAATAAACAAGTTAAAGCATACCTGAGCGGCTCTTGGTTTCTTCCTGAACTTTATCAATCACCTGAACAGGAAAGTTACACCATTAGATGAGCAAAACAGTCCATTCAAGCACAATAGGAAACAAAAATATCTAGCAATAAGAACATCTTGCATTGAAATATGTTGAATCCTATAGCCTATTGATTTTAGCTACCATGAAACTAAATATGTAAAACAGCGTAGTTATATTGCATGTACTCATATGCAGCACACAGTGTTTGTCACTTTGTCTAACATAAAAAGCATTCAACATTCTTTTAATTCTATACTATTAACTTTTGGGTGAAAAAAAAAAATTGATCAATATCCACAAAATAAGGCATTACTTGTCAAAGCAGAGTTAACAGGATGTTACACAGGCAAGGACAAAACATAGTGTGCACCAATTACCTCATCAGGAACTCGAAGATACTTTATAGTATTCCCACGTATATAACATTCAGGCATTCTCCAAAACCTATCTCCATCCTACAATTTCAGAGGAAAAAAGAAGAATAATCATATACCAAACAGGAAAAAATCATTGTGAAAAAAATAGCAGATTCCAATCAAACCAAAAACACACCAGAAGTAGAGGATACCTTTGAGGTACAGATGACTTCTCGGAGATGGATGTTCATCCAAGTATCACAATTGACCAAATGCCCATTGTAAGTCTCCCCATTTTTCAGTTCCACCAACTGTTAAGACATACAACCACCATGAATTACAAGCTGCAGCAAAAACAAAAGGCGGTAAAACAAATTCCATATTGAAGCCTAAAAATCCAGATTAAGGTCAAATTCTGGGAATGATAGAAGAACCTCACCATTGGGTGACCTTGTGCGGTCTTAAGTAGAGAAAGAGGAAGCTGCAAAGAACAAAATTAAGGATGTCAATAAAGCAATAGGTAATGAACCAGAAAGTAGAATAAGGGGAAAATTATATATCTAATTAGTTACCATCTTTTAGGGCACAAGAAGTGAACCCTGCAAACTCCAGCGAGCTTATCTGAGATAAACACAACAAAGAAGTAAATAACAAGTAAATCTACAAGGGAGGAAACGCAAAAGTTGGAAATCTTCTCCAGATCGGGAATATAACAGTGGAAAAGATTCAACACACAAAATTCAAAACCCTTCATCGGTCAAAACCTCAAAAACGGTTAATACTAAATCGTTGAGCCCTAAAAATACGAAAGGAGTAATAGAAAATTGAAATTACCAAGTGAAGAGCGCTTTCTTTCTCTTGTTTTTGAGCGATCGATTCGAATGAGCTCCTCCCTCGCACCCTCCCCTTTTCTCCTTAAAGTTATTTCTTTTTTCAAGTTTTTGTTTATGTAAGTGCGGTGCGGCTGGCTACTTGCGGTCGCGGAGGGAACGGGGCGGTTGGATTATTTTTTATTACAATTTAAATAAAAAAGGGTTTTATATAGTATAATTATTAAAACAATGTAAGAAAATCTCTTTAAAACAAAATAATAGTAATCCAAATAGAAGTAGGGATAGGAATGGACAACCTTAATAATACAAAAGTTATTTCCTAGAAAAATAATACAAGAATTATATTTTTTATGAGGAATAATTATTTTATTTGTAATTTTATTATTTTCTTATAAAAAAATTTCCCATCAATAAATTCAAATTTGTTTAAATTAAAAAAATCCAAATTTTGGACTATTCTTTTAATTCACATATATAACTAAGCATCTTTTAGTTGGAGTAAATAAGAAGCTAAACTTCAACTTCCCTAAAAGTTGAGTATTTGTTTGAAGAAATAACTAGAATTAATAAATTAAAATTTTCTTCCATATTAAAAGTAACTTTCTCTTCTTAATCCAAGGAATTTTTGATTTATAATTATAGATAATTTAATTTTATCTTTAATTTAATATTAAAGAACATTTATTGTAAAAATATTAATAATATTTTAACATTATATTTTATTACATAATTAAATTTTCAAAAAATTGATGAAACAACTCAAATGTTAGGAAATAATTTTTCAGATAGTAAATCATTTGAAACAAACAATGTCTTATTGTAAAAAAAAAAAAAAAAACACATATATACTTGCTCATAAACAATAGTATCTTGTTCAGATCATATAGAACTTTTACATAATAATATTATAAGGAATTATAGAAATCCAGTATGCGTTGTTTGTTTGATAGTATAACAATCAATATGCCCTAGAAATAAAAACAAAATTGAGAGATTTGTTTTTTTAAAGAAAAATGTGAGGGAATTTGGAGAGTGAAAAATATGAATATGAGGCATTTTAATCCATTTACAACTTCTACGATCTTTGTGAAAGAGGCAGAGCTCCATTTCTCCATTTAAAGAGAACATATGCAGTAATAAATAACAAACCTACTGACCAGTTGCAAAATAGTACCCCTTCCTTTCACAATATGGGGACTGCCACTAGGAATAAGCTACTGCTCACAAAGAAACAAACCAAAAAAAAAAAAAAACAAGTTGCCGTAAAAATGGCTGCATCCTGCATGATTTACAATGTACAATAAATGAAGCCAAATTCTGGTTAGCTTTCAATTTCCTCTGTTCTTTTTATAGATGGTCGTCAAGTCTACCAAATGGCGCATAGTTGGCCTTCCATGAGGACAATTCCAAGGTGATCTCAGTTCTGCCAAATGCTCCAGTATCTTTAAAAGAAATGAACAACAGATCAATTCAGCCAATTTTCGCTTCTATCTCTATATTGATGAACTACATAATAATCAGCTTAATTAGAAATAAAATGCAGATGACCCTGAATGAAAATGGTGTCAGAAACATCCATGTTTTTCAGCAATGTTAGTGTTTCATGAAGGCAATATTATCTTAGTGTAAAATACCTTCTCCATCTGTTTCCTTTCTAGTGGATCTCCAACCATAATAGATGATCTGCATGCCCGTGATGCCAGCATTGCACGAACTCTTGCTGGGCAGACAGAATCATGCGAGTCCGTTTTGTAGCTGCCCATGATTGCGCAGTCCCCATGACTATCAGCAAGGGTAGAGATCAAGTCCTTCACATCTGTTTCAAGCAAAAACTAGTTAGTAATCGACTTTTTCTGCACTTGTTACAATAGAATGTAATATAGGATCATTAAGTCAGATACAAAATAAAATACCATTTTCAGACTATATTCTTCACAACAGACTTGAGTGAGGATCTAAAGCCAGAAGGAAAAGAGAAAACAGAAGACAAGGATTACCTTCAACTCCAAAAGTGATCTTCTTACTAAAGGGAACAGCTTTTAGTTTAAATCGCTGCCCTGGAGGTGCATGCAGATCCTCATCCAAAGTAAATCCATTTTTCCTGAAAACATCAATCATTTTTAACAGTTGGCAAAATTTATTTCCAAAATTATTTAAAAAAATAAATAAATAAAAATGAAAGCACGGAAGCAAGATCATCACCTGATTACGTCCAAATTCATTGAAGCAACTATTTCCTCCTCTGGTGATAACTCCAAACAAAATGGCCTTCACAAAATTCTCGAAGATAAAGATCTTGATATGATGACTAATAAAGAAATTATGGCATAAATAAAAGAGAAAAAATACAGGACGATTAGGATATGTCAAGGGGAAAAAACTGTACTAAAGCTTTAATTGCTTGTCAATTGGTGGTCTGAATCTGTGTGTCACTATACCTATGTCGAATTTATTTTTCATTCCTGAGAAACTTCCAAAATCACTGTGAATGGGGTTCAAGAAAAGCAACATGGGTCTTAGACCAATTATCTCACCCTGAAGCACTTATTTTATGACAACCGCACTGAATGTGGGTATAGCTGCATAGGTGCATACAAAAATCCAAGGGCCAAACTTCATTTTCACAGTCACAGGTAAACTAAGGGTACAACCAGTTTCTTTGAATAAGGTGATCCTAATCTTTCAAAGCAGCCTCAGTTTCATATTGTCAAATACGAGCTGTGCACAACCAATATAAGGAAAACTTTGAAAGTGATAATATTTTTTCATATGTTCATTTGTAGAAAAGCAACAGAACATTGGCAAGTAAAATTATTGCACATGTATATCCAGCACCAACTGAAAAATCATAAATAGAATTTCATAATGGGATAAATAAAATATGACTTTCAGTTTTCTAGCATCTTCATGCATGAAAATGACATTGTTGTCTCGGGCACATTTAAAGCAAAGAGGAGGAAGCAAACTCAGAAGCATCAAGATAAATGCCAAACTTTATAACATAGATGCCAACTCAGAGCTAATAGAAATAATAACATGCCAACCCAACAGTTTGGAAAGAAAATTTTAAGTTTAACTGTTACAGCTCGTCATCATTGCAAGTTACCAATAAATAATCGCAATCTTGAATTCCAGAAATTAAAATAAATTCAAGAATGGCCATAATTCCTTACCGCAGCAAAGTCTGTTGGTTAAAGATTGTTAATTTTGATTGACAAAGACGTTCAAAATTGTATTTCTCATCAGCAGCATGCTGAAAGCCAAAGAAGAAAAAACAAGGAGAACTGTAAATGAACAATATGCCAGTAAAAAGTTGAAAACAGATTTGGTCACAAAGAACAGAAGCATTCTTTAATACATAAAAGCAGAATATAAAGGTATTTCTAAAAAAGATAGTCTAATAGAATGAAAATATTACCTGATCCACAATAAACAAATCTTGATCTAACTTCCCAATGATGAATCCATGATTAAATTGCCCAATCACCTACAAATAAAAAGGGCAGCTGGTCATGGACTGAAAACTTCAAAGGTTTAATGGGATAGAAATATCATTAACTATTGAAACTAATTTTGGACCACCAATAAGGTGCGGTAATCAGTGTTATTTAACTTTTAGTTTATCAAGTTTTTTCACATGCTTGGTTAGTTCTTATGACAGGATGATACCAAGTTCAAGTCACAGAGAGATGATAAAAACTGCTTCGTAATGGTTGGGGGAATAGAGTCAAGACAGAATTTGACCGCTCATGGATAATGAACATGATACCAAACCTTCTAAGTCAAAACTCAAAGGATAAAAGCAAAACAAACTTTTTTGGGTTTGGTTGTGGGAAGAGGAGCGGGGCAGTTGGTTGGTTGTTGATAGGATGGAAGAAGCAACAATGACGATAAATAAAAAAACACCAAATTTAAGCTTCTCTGCCAGCATAGGCACAACCAAAACAATTAATATAACAACCTTCATTCTTCGAAAGTCTAGTTTGTCGAAAAGTATTTCTAACTCTCTAGTAGCTGCAGTTAAAGCCCTAGCCTTTCGGTCCTCATTATCTGGTTCAGAGAGCTCTACTGTTGCAGCAGCATAATTCCTATGATTGACCATTAAGGAATCAGGTTAGTTAAAAACATAACCGAATCAGTACTTAAATTTCCATAAGTTTCTACTATCTATACCTTTTCATCTCCATGCCTCCAGATGCATAACTAAATAATTGTGATCTTAACAACCTCTGCTTCCTTTTTCCTTTTAGTACTTGAAAACTAAATTGCAAGGTAGAGCCTATCTTTCGGGAGTAAGGCCTTGAAACATCTAAAGCTGAACCAGGAGATTGTAACGGAGAACTGGCAGCCAGATTCTCAGACATCTCTTCAAGTTTTCTCTTTGGAGAAGTGATAGATGTAACACCAACAGTAGGTAAGGCTTTTTCTTCGCTTGTTGGATCCTGCAGATATAATTAATAAGACAAACATAAAACTGTGTGCATGTGTCAATATCTCTAACAATGAAATAGAAATGGACATGGAGTTGTCACCATGTGATCCTCAGCTATTTTCTCAACGCATTCACAAGAAGCAATTGAAACATCAGCTGCAGATATTTTTTCATCACCCACTGATTCCTGTACATTTAGTTAGCAAAACGACACAATCAAAGATAAAGGCCAAAAAAAGTGTCAAAATGTGTGTATGTGCAAGTGCACAGTGGTGATGAAGCCAGGAAACGTCTCAAAATAGTTTAAGGCCACCTACCTCCCCAAGTTTTCCATTATTGCTATTTTCTCTACATGAAAAAGATTTTGTGATTCTGTTGAAAATCATGTTGGTCCTGGGAATCTTGGATGGCTCAATTTCACTCACCTCAGAAGAGTTATCATAGAGCAGATTATTAAGTGGAGAAATCTTAATTTGGGCAGTTGGCTCCAAATTGCTTTTCTTAAGTGGAAGTTCAAGAGTTTGCTCTCTTAAGACAGGAATTTCAGACAGCACTGTACTAGAGTCTTCATGCTTTCTCTTACTCACAGTTATGAACTTTTTTATTGTTGACTGAAGAGAACAAGGAGAACAACTAGACCCTCTATTTTCAGAAACATCTTTTCCAACAGCAATTGAAAGGTTAGTAACAACTTGATTGGTAAGACTATCATAGCAATTTGTAAGTTGCCTATTTTTGCTCTCCAAAACACTATAGTCCTTTTGAATGTCATGAACTCTTAGAGTAAAGTCCTTCACTCTGTACTTATTGCTATTTTCTCCAACATCCAAAGCATGGGATTCTATTTCAACTGTTTGCGGTGGATTATTGCCTTCTTCTGTACACTCTTCCATGTGAATTTCTTTACAGTCATTGCTATATGCAGATAGCTGTCTTGTCAAACTATTAGACTGCTCTTGAGGACGTCCCTGAGAGCCATTGGACATCTTTGTCTTCACCTCAAATTTGTTGACAGAGTAAGTGGCATTACTTGGGGAGTAAATCTGCTGTAAACCTTCCCTTAGAGCAAGCAATAAGGAGTCCTCATCAGAAAAAAATATTTTTCTTTTATCTGGAGTTACATTCACATCGCAGGCTCTAGTTGGAACTATGAAATTCAGGATCGCAATGGGATATTGACGAGAGTTTGCTCCTCTATATAATTCATTCACAAGCTTGCTGACTTTAGGCATATCCACTGGTCGACCATTTACAAAATAGTATTGTCTATCTCCCAAATTTCGTCCGCTGCCTTGCCCAGGCTTTGAAAGGAAGCCATCAACCTTCCAACTGTCTGATATGCATATGTTAACTGCTTCTAAGCAGTTGAGGGTGCTCATGCCAAATACAGTTATGATGTTATCTTTAAGGGAGTCACTTCCTTGTGTTTGAAGCACAATAGTCTTTGCATTCCTACCAGTTGTATTGGTGCAGACCAACCGAACACTTTTTGCAATAAGTGCATAGGCCTGCACATAAGCAAAGAAACGCGAGTAATTACCTCAAATCCACATGACAAAAAAGTAAAGACTAAATCATGAAGTCATTAGGAATACCATAAAGATTAAAGGATAGACATAGAACAAAAGAGAGAGGTCTCAAAAACTAGGGGATCCCACAACATGTCTTATGGATTGAAATGGGTACAAAATAAACTAGAACACGGAGGAAAAATAGCATTCTGCCATATTCCAGAATCTTGATATAAGTGATGTCAATCATTATGTCAGAAGGCATACTCTCAAAATGAGTTGACTATTTTGGATGGGATGTTTGACCTAAAGGGAATTTTGGTAAAGGCAATTTGATATAGATGCATTGCCCATCCTAGACATATATGTATGAGCTCTATTGCTGAGTATAAAATTATATTGCTTATGACATGTGTACTGCACTGAAATAATGCATTTTATTATGAGAACAGTCACTTTTGGTTTGTGTGTCGAAGTCAGCACAAACAATGTTGTCAATTTGTGAATGACAAGAACAGCCTACATATGCCCCCAAAAAAGCTCTGTATTGATGCTATACCAAAAGGGGTGCATATACTTTAAGGGGTGCCACTGCTTGCAGCCACCATTCAGAAAAAGAAGATTATATGATATTGAACTACTTGAAGTTACATCACAAGAGGGGAAGACTCACATTTAATAAAGAAATAAGCCTCCCATATTCCTTGCGAATGTTTCGACTAAACTCTTTGCTCCGCACCGGTAAATTGGAGAACAACTTCTTAACAGTGACAGTAGTGCCAATTTGACGTGCTGTTTTCCTTTCAGCTATTAGTAAACCTGAGCGATCAAAAGTCAAATGTGTTGCTACAGACTCATTTTTAGTTCTTGTTTCAACAGTCAGCTCTCCTAAAGCACAAAGGGAGCTCAATGCCTCGCCTCTAAAACCAAATGTTCTCAGAGATTGAAGATCAGGGAAATCTGCCAGTTTAGAAGTATGATGCTTAAGTGCAAGAACCTGCATGGAAGAGAATCAGTGAACAATCAAACACCAGATTCCTATGTTAAACAAGAAAAGGTACCTCAACTATGCTGTTGATTGACAAAAAATCACAAATTTTTTCAAGCAGCCATATAAAATTGTAATCACTAACAAAGAAAAGAATAAAGTTATCATATCAGCCTATTTTATAGAATAACACAATACATCTGCTAATGAAATTCATATCAAATCAAGTCGGGACCAAAAGACAGTCAACATAGTAGTGGAAATCGACCAATGCATTGCGGCTGCGCATACAGAAATCGCAGCCAATAACAACATACAAATTATTTAGCCCGCTCCTTTCCATTCTCAAATATACATATCTTATAATTAACTAACTATTTGTACTCTTAACTCTATAGTAAGAATGACAAAAACAGAGAGTTGTTCTCTTTTTTGTCAATTTTTCCTTTGCTTGGGTGACGTACCTTGAAATTGTTTGGGGAAATGCCACACCCATTGTCGATGACCTGGAACCATTCTTCGCCATACCCTTTCAAAGAGATTTCAATGCTGGTGGCGCCAGCGTCTAAGCTGTTTTCGACCAGCTCTTTCACCGCCGATGGAAGGTCCAAAATCACTTGCCCGGCGCAGATTTTGTGCACAACGCCTTTGTTTATAGGTTTAATAATAGGAGAATTGGCAGCACTTGGTCCTGGTGCTTCCATTTAAGCCTAGTCGGAGAAAAATACCGTTAACAGGTCGAAGCGATAAACCCTAGAAATTGATGACGCAAATTGGATGACTCGAAGAAGTGAAATGTGGTGGAGATTGGTGATACAGGCTTGACTTACAACAGAGTGTCCAGGCCTCGTTCGTTCGTAGTCATATAACTATGGGTTTGCCGCCAAAACTACTACTCATAAGAGCATTAGCGTAGTTTGTAGCTGACGTTGTATTTGTAGCCGGATATTTCTTGTCAACAAATGCAACATTTTATTTCATTATTGTTTCTCTTTCACAGACCCATAATTTATTTTTTTAATTAATGTTGAATAAACCCTCTATACATATAAAAGGTCCCTTTTTAACGTTCGTATATTTTCAATTTATTATTCAAATTTAAAAAAAGAAGAGAATTGCCTTTATTTTTCACATTTTAAAATAAAAATTCTTAAACAAGCATTCAGAATTGAATTGCGATAAACTTAAAATTTATTTTAATTGTAGAATAAATCTCGAAATAAATCAATAAATAAGCGAAATAATATTGGTAAATTATATTGAGATTTTGTACTAAATAATTAATTTTTTTTGAAAGCAGTGTACAAATTAGTAAACACATTAAAACAATATTATTTAAAATAAATAAAAAGATTACAGTCAAATTTTAAGTAAATACTTATTTTTTTAAATAAAATGGAAATATGTTATATTAACTAGATCGAAAAAATAAAATATATTATAAATAAATATAATAGCATATCAATATTATATTATGGGAATTAAATATCAATATTAAAAATAAAATTAAAATTACAACATAAGCACCCAATAGAATATTTTCTGACAGAATGAATTTAAATGTAGTATTCAATTTTTAAGAAAATAATAATATACATTGTCCAAATAGTAATGGTTGTTGAATAGTGTCCCACACCAGATTTAGCTGAATTTCACAACAAATATGATATTTAGTAATATATATATATATATATAGTGCGGATTGAAGTTGTTGGTCTTAGAAAATAAATAAATGTATAAGTGATTGAAGAGTTTTTTGTCTTTTCCTAATTGTTTCAGATTTTTTATTTATTTGATTTATATTTAAATTTTAGAATTGTTGATAAATTAGACCGAAACATATAAATTGGTTAATGATTAATTCAAATTGTATAAAATATAAGATTGGGTGTAAGAAAATTGAATATGGTGTATGGAATGGTATCAGAATTATGAGATAATAATAGAAGTTAACATCAAATGATTCTTATTCTCTGAAAGGAAAAAAGAAAGATCAGTAAAATACAGTTTTGGAAGGGCAGCTGAGGCTGAGCTGACAGCTAAGGAGCCGCATAAGTAGGGCGCAGAGACAGCGGTGACCTCCAACTCAGATTCCCACACTTTTCTCGTGACAATTACGAACGAAACTCGGAGCCAAAGAAGTCGTATCTTTTTATTTGACCTTCACCATTCTTTCTTTCTCTTTTCCCTTTTTTTATGTTCAGTACAAAAAGAGGCTTTATTTGTTGTTTAATCTCTTGCTTCTTTCTGCCATAGCAATTCTCTGACTCTAATAAAAGCTAATATGAACGTCATGACCCATTCTTCTTCTTTTCTCCTCCCGCCGATCGCCACCGACAACGGCCCTTCTTCTCCTACTTACGCCCTTGTTATACTTAACCAACGCCTTCCGAGTTTCGCTCCTCTCCTCTGGAAGCACGGTACTTTGTCTTTGTTTTTTTTTTTTTTTAACAGCTTTTGCTTAATTGCTTACTCGACCGGTTTTTGTTATATGTGTAGAACAGCACAGATACGTCTCTGTGCTGATGGAGGTGCAAATCGTGTTTATGATGAATTGCCTTTGTTTTTTCCCGAAGACGACGCGCTTGACGTCAGACACAGGTTTTTCTTTTTCTTTTCGTTGTTGTTTTTGCTTTTGCTGTGATTCTTTGCAATGTCAAATGTATGGATGTCAAACAATCTTGGGATTGGTATTAATTTGACTTGGGAGGCCAGGTAGATAGGACTTTTTTTATGTTTTGCAAAATATGAGTATTCTAGATGTATCAATTGTTGTTTTGATGTAAGTGAGTGGTTTGTTTAAAATAGTATGCTCCAGAAAGATGTTTACAAGTTAAGCACGGCCAAAATTGCTATATTAATGAATTTACCAGAAACTATGATTTATTGTTATTCTCAAAAAAAAAAAAGACACTATGATTTATTGTTAAGAGTATAGCTGTGACAACTTTTTAGATGCTTTATTTTCCTCTAGAACACTCTACTATTAGCTGCTAATTTGACACAAATACATTTACTCCCTCTTAATCGAAGTTTGAAAGTAAATGTGAAAATAAATAATATTTTAGAATTATAAGGTTGTAGTTCAATTGAAATTACATTGACGTAGCCCAAACCAAAGTATAAAATCACCAAACGTCTACCTTATTGAAAAAAAAAAAAAAAAAATTGCAAGTGCAAGTATAGGTCTTTCAATTGGATTGGGTTAATCTAAGTGAGTAGAATTTTTTTTTTTTTTTTGGAGGACCTGTAAAGTTAAGAGTCATGATCCATATTGCTTCTGAGACAACCATTTTGGGTTTGGAATTGATTACTACTATAGGAGAAAGCTGAGGCATTGTATAGTTGTACAATCTTTTGAGCTGCTAATATGTCATGGCCAGAATAGGATTTTGGCGGTTGTCTACTATTATTAAGGTGATAATATTCTGACAATACCAATGTGCTCAACATTTTTTCTGACTCAGAAATTCTCTGTAGATTCTGATGTGCTGTGAACATGATGTACCATGATTGCCAGAATATATCCTTCAGTTTAAAATAAGCAGATTATGTTACACATCCGAACTGTTCCTTTTTAATCCATTGATTGTGATGGTTGAATATGATAATCCATACTGACCCCCAGTGATGAAAAGCTTACATTCTTATAGTTGCTAGAGGAATGTAATCTCTCTGAATCTGAGTGTCCCTCTCAAATGTAACATATATCTCGTGGTATTATTTGTACTTCTAAACAAAACTCTATGACTGCTGCCGCTAGTAGTTAGTCAATTTTCATCTGAAGCAAACATAATGGAACGTTAGGTGGTTTTGAGAATCATCTGCTCTGTCTGTGTGAAAAATATGCAACCTTTTCGCACTTCTTAATAGCATCGCTTCTTTCTTATCTTTAGCTTCAGACTAAGTATTAAGGTTGTATGACATTATCAGCTTGTGATGCTAACATTTAATTTTTCAGTTTGGATGACATTATCAGCTTGTGATGCTAACATTCAATTTTTCAATTTGTATGACACTATCAGATTGTAATGCTAACGTTTAGTTTATCAGGTATAAGCCAGATGTAATCAAGGGAGACATGGATTCAATCAGAAAAGAAGTGCTGGACTTCTATACCAGCCTGGTAAGTGATTTGAATGGTAATGTATAGGCAATGTTTTTCCTTTAGGCCTCAGGAATGTCTTTCATTCAAGAATTGCCAAGGTTGACACGGGATTGCATTCTATTATATTTTCACTCAATTTTTGCAAGCCAAGCTGTGTAAGGTGTCTTTTTGCTGACTTTATTTCAGGGAACCAAGGCGGTTGATGAATCTCATGATCAAGACACCACAGATCTGCATAAGTGCATTGCTTATATTCGTGACTTCACTCCAAATTTGGACAAGTCTAATGTAAGTTACATAAACTCGTCTCTGAATTTCCTACTTTCTGGTGTATCTGCACACACATTATGTAAGTATGACTTTTGGATAAGAATGCAGAGCTGCATTCTTGCTGTATCTTTGTCCAAGTCCAAGCCAATTTTACCTACCATACTAACCTGATTTTTCTACAGTCCAAATAATCACTTCTATTCAATGCATACAGCATCTGACCAAGGCTTGTATGCCTAAATTAGCATAATGGCAGGTGTTTACTCTTTTTCTTTCTTCATTTGCAGCTTTGCATACTTGTAGCTGGAGCCCTTGGTGGACGATTTGACCATGAGGCCGGAAATATAAATGTTCTTTATCGTTTCTCAAACATGCGGATAATTCTTATATCTGATGACTGCCTCATCTACCTACTTCCAAGAACTCACAGTCATGAAATTCATATCCAATCGTCAGTTGAGGGCCCACATTGCGGGCTTATTCCCATAGGGATGCCATCTGGGAGTACCACAACAACTGGCCTCCAATGGGATCTCAGTAAGTATATAATCTGTAAAATTTATTCTTCAATTTGCTTTCTTATCTGATTTATCTGGACCTTAGTTTCTTTCAAGTATAAGTCTGTAGTAATACTCTAGGATCTTCTATGCAAGGATGGTGATTGGAAGCATCAGGAGACCAAATGGGAAAAGTAAAAAACAGAGCTTCAAGCTATTTAGCTAAACCATATTTGTCGAAGTCTAAGTTGACATAATACCCACTAGCGCTAATAAATAGCTGTAATCAGCCTGTTAGAGAGCTTTGGTTGTACTATCTATGATTTAGGAAATTATACTGTGTCATGAATGTCATATTATGACCTGCAGGTTGAACTAATAGCAACAAAGATGAAAAAAATTTTGTTTCTGAAATAATTGTGTTATATGAGCAATATCCATGTTGAAATTTTATGCATTCTGTTTATTTCAGCTGACATGGAGATGAGGTTTGGTGGTCTCGTAAGCACATCAAACATAGTGACCGGAGCAAAGGTGACGGTGCAGTCCAGTACAGATCTTCTTTGGACAATTTCCATTAAGAAGGCATAATGCCTTCTGCTTCGGTTGGGGAGAAAGTCTAACTAGTCACAGAGTTGAGATGACCCTTCCCAATTAAATCAATGCATTTTCTTTGTGCATAAATGGTTCTATTATTTAGAGGAAATTCAGCAGTTTTAACTGTTAATATTCAGTACCACATCTACACGGAAATCCATATTTAAGGTTAGATTAGCCTTTCAAATTTAAAATTAACAATCTTAATTTCAATTATCTGTATAATGCAACGAGAAATTATTACAGAATTATTGTAAGCAATTATATTGTATGCAGCTGATTTCTTCGACCTTTTTTCCACCGTGTTAGAAGTTTATGAAAAAGCATCTTTTCCCTAATTCAGAGTCAAAGTTAAAGACTTTAATCTGGCAACTGCTTTTTGTAGGCCAATTATTTTTTTTTTTTACCAAGAGCACAAAGATCAATTATAAATAATATCTTCAGATCCAGAGCAAATGGTGGCTGCAATTTACAGTAAAACAAAAAATCTTATTTAATCTATCAAAATCATGTACAGGCTAATGGTCAATAGTAAAGAAATAAAATTTAAATTAAAATAAATTAAAAGGGGTAATGGTCAGACTTAACTGAAGTTTATACAAGGTCGGTAAGATTTCTACAGAGAGAAAACTGAAAAACCTATGGGTATAATACAAACGGGGACAAGGAACCTACATTACAGGTTCCTAATCTAACCCACCTATTTTGAATTTAAATGACAAAGAATAAACTGAAGCCATCCGGATATTGCTGTACACATTTCCAGATAAAACTTCTCTACATGAAATAACTAAGTGATCTCTTCTTTCTGGATCCCCCCTCTCCGTATAGGTCATTCCACTGGAGAAGCTCATTCATATTTGTAGACTCCGATGACACACTCGCACACACCTGTTTACAACAAATTTATATCAGAACCAATAAATGATCACTGTTGAGAGAATGTAAATGTTTTAAGGCATCACAGTGCAAAACAAACTTCTTTGAAAGAAGCTTATTACAGTCATCGTACCTGTTCATGTGCATACTTAAAGTCGTCCATTCTGAGGGAGCGGACGTCAGAACTACTGTACAATGCAGGCAAAGGTCTGTTCTCAGACAACGCCGAAGCTCTCTCCTGAAGTTGTGTAAAAGACTGGATTAAGATTGACGAAATATGGAAAAGAGAGCAAAATGATTTACAGCCATGCGAAGTCACAAAAAAAAGAGATTCTGCAACCCAACCATCATCCAGACACAAAGTAGAATATATAATACAGGGCACAACATTGAATCTAACTGCTTTGTCTACCAATTATCCAAACAACTTGGCTTACTAACAGAAAAAGAAAAAGGACTTGCCCAATAGCTAGTAAAAAAATTTGGGGAAAGATAAGCATGCACTTAAAAATCTGATAAAGGAAATTACACTCAACTATTCAATTGACAAAATCTAAGCATTGGCATCACAATATTCAAACATACAAAATGGACTAACCTTTTTCTCCTTCTCCAATATTTCTCGTATGGGACAATGTGCAGCAGTCACACACAGATTCTGAGAGGGGGAAAAAATCAGATAACACGAGAAGTGGAAAATGTGATGAGGTAGTAAATGGAGAATGAGCAAGGAATGCCAACCTTTAGATCACTTCCAGAATAACCATCTGTCATATTTGCAACTGCTTCAATGTCAACATCAGGGGCCAATTCCTCTTTGGCTAAGATAACACTCAAAATTTTCTCTCTATTAGGTGCATCTGGCAAGTTGACCATCAATCTACAGAAAAGAATTGCACAATAAAGTAAAATATCGTCATACCAGATTCACATTGACAGGGAAAAGTACAAGAAAAGATGAAACACCTTCGGGGAAGCCTCCGAATAACAGCCTCATCAAGGTCAAAGGGCCTATTTGTGGCAGCAAGGACTAATACTCGTTCTTTATCCTTTGTACGCAGACCATCCCAGTTTACCATGAATTCATTTTTCATTTTACGCATGGCTTCGTGTTCTCCTGGATTTTCCCGTCTTCCCAGCATGCTATCCACCTATAAGACGAAACCAAGCAGAAACAAGGAACATTGTTTTAATTAATTTGAACAAGACGGGGAAAGGAGAGAAGGGGAAGGAAAGGAGAGGGATAAAAGGGAAGGTAACTAGTGGAAATAGATGTAGAACAACTGATCAGACCTCATCAACGAAAATAACGCTAGGAGCAATTTTGCTAGCTAAAGAAAATACTGCCTTGACATACTTCTCTCCTTCACCAAACCACTGCAATCAGATACAGAGGTGTCATGAAAAGTCCAGTAAAAGCGAATAAATTAATCAATGGTGACTGATCCATAAATACCTTTGAAGTAATGCTTGACATTGATATATTTATGAAGTTTGCACCAGCCTCAGTAGCAACTGCCTTGGCAAGCATTGTTTTGCCAGTACCAGGTGGCCCAAAAAGCAAAATTCCCTTACAAGGCTGTGAAAGGACCAACATAGTAAGCACATAATAGAATCCACCTGAAAGGGGGAAGTTGGGCTTGCCAATAAACAACATAACTTTGAGTTCACCTTAGTCAGCTGTCCTTTGCAAAATAACTCAGGCCTCTGAAGAGGAAGCATGACCAGTTCCTTCAGAGTATCCTTCACATTTTCTAAGGCCCCAATATCATCAAATGTCACCCCAATATCACTTGGAGGAATAACATCCACCAATAGTTTCTTCTCAAATTCATTATCAGTTACCACGTCCTGAAAACACATGGAGTTATTAAATTGAGGTTAATGCTGGATAGGAAACATTTGAATTCTTTCATGCAAGTATAATAATACATTCCATGCAATGATCAAAACTTTACCTTCAGTGATTTTTTCAAACTCTTGTTTTCACTTTGAATACCTTGAAGAATACTCAGACCGTATTTAATGCTAGAGACAGAACATTTGGCAGTTTAGACAGGTAAGGTTCTCATAAATAATTATTATAATCACAATAGAGACAGAAAGGGGGAAGATGGACAAACCTCTCAGTGGATATCATAACTTTAGCATCTTCAACAGAAGCTTCAGAATAATGCATGAAGTGGTGACTTAAAGCCCAACCTATTATTTTCTCTACGCCTATTTAAGTATAAAGGAGATAATATCATTAAAGATTGCAGTTTTGAAAGGACAAATAAAAAAGGAACTACAAGATTTCAGTTCGAGAACACCCACTGTCAGTGTTAAGGGCTTGATC
Organism: Croton setiger; assembly: GCA_948099555.1. NCBI lineage: Eukaryota > Viridiplantae > Streptophyta > Magnoliopsida > Malpighiales > Euphorbiaceae > Croton > Croton setiger. Next base: position 94,228 of record CANUEY010191726.1, read on the forward strand.
TTTAATACACAGAGTCTCCAGATCAGGGCAATGCAAACCAATCCGGTTGAGGACCTAATCAAATAAGAATTGTTAAATTCCAAAAACTAGCATAAACACACAATACTCAGAAACAAAAAAAATTGAACTAAAAGAAAAAAAAAAAGAAATATATATGTATGTATATATATATATATATATATATATATA
>CANUEY010191779.1:0-11428 GCA_948099555.1 Croton setiger
CGATAAACTTGATCTGGAATCATGTTATTTTGATAAGTTATGATTAACCGTATTACATGTCTGGTTTATATGCTATGTTTACATTTGTATATGATCATGTGTCGACTAATATGGATATGTAAGGTATCACAGATATTATAACATATGTGTGATTATTTGGATAAGAGGAGTCTTAAGAGATAAATTCCTTTGACAGGTTCTGTTTAATATTTTGCAATTATGTCCTATTGATTTGTTTATATTATAATGTTTGTACTTATTGAGTTCGCAACTCATTAAATTGCCTTTATATGATTCCAAGTTTTCTTAGCATCAGTTCCATCGTCTTTTCTCTGGGTCGGTCAGCCAAAGCTTAGGATCTCTCTCTCTCGCATTTCATCATTAGAATCATCCTATCATATAGATTTTTGTCATATGTTCTGTTAATAAAGTTTTGGTATAAATAGGTTATTGGTTTGTAATATGTTATGTTTGATATTTGGTTTATGCTTTTGGTTATATGTATGTTAATGTTTGAATTGGACTTAGGTAAAAATGAGAATTTAATTTGATTTTCAAAAAAAAAAATGGCATGTTTTATGACGTAAGAGTATAAGTAGAGGTTGTTATAGAAAGCATCAACACATTTTGAATGTTGCTAGGAGCTTACTGTTTCAATCTGGATTACTAAAGGATTTCTGGCATTTTACAGTAAAACATACAGTTTTTCTCATAAACAGAATCCCTTCACCAGTGATTCAAACCAAACATCCTTTCAAAGATTATTTCACAAACAACCAGATTATATCACATTAAAGGTGTTTGGTTTTCTATGCTTTGCATCCACACTGCAGGCACACAGAACAAAATTAGCTCCAAGAGCTAGGAAATGCATTTTCCTTGGTTTCAAAACTAAAACTAAGGGATTCATTGTTCTAGACTTACATACAAGGGAAGTTCTTGTTTCAAGGAATGGTTTGTTTTATGACCAATATTGTCCTTTTTTGCATAATTCTTCATATTTCCAAGGACATTCTACTATGTCACAACCTTCCGTGACACAAACTTTCCTTTCTGCCAATCCAACTACTTCTTATTCTAATGACATAAGTTCATCCATCATCCCTTTTTCACCACCTCAGTTCACTTCCTTAACTTCTGCCACAGTTGATCAAATAACACAAAGACAACAAAGGTCCAAATACCCTCCACCCTATCTTAGTAACTACATTTGTAATCTCTCTTCAACAACATCTTCTCCACTACATTCAACCAAACATCCATTATCCAAAGTTATATCCTATCAGTCTGTATCTCCTCACTATCATCATTTTATTTCATAATTAAATTTGTTGTAAGAGCCAAAAAACTATAAAGATGCAAGTAAATCTGCTGACTGGAGACAAGTCATGGCACAAGAGATTCAAGCCTTAGAAGTTAATCATACATGGGATGTTATTGGTCTTCCTCCAAATAAGTTACCTATAGGTTGCAAATGGGTGTACAAGATCAAACTACATTTTGATGGCAGTATTGAAAGATACAAGGCCAAACTTGTAGCAAAAGGCTACACCCAAATTGAAGGCCTTCATTATATAGATATATTCTCACCAGTGGCTAAGATGACAAAAATAAGGCTTCTTTTGGCGCTAGCTTCTTCTAATAACTGGCACTTACACCTGCTAAATTTCAACAATGCATTCTTACATGGAGATTTTTGTGGTATATATATCAGTATATATAGTTTATATATACTGTCATATATACCAACAAATAGAATTTTGCAACAAATTTTGATAACAAACAGTTTTGAATCATTACTTAGAACAGCAACGCAAAACCAACAACATCATTTACAAGTCATTAACGACAACAATAAAAAGGATGAAATGATCCTTACAAAAACAAGCAATTAACCCTAAAATAAAATTCACACAGAAAGTTCAATTCTAGTTCCTCTAAATTTCAATTCAATTTCTAAATTGATAGGGGAATTTCCTATAGAAAATAAAGAAGAAGAATAGGAAAAATCCAAAACCCTAGAATTGTAAATCTTCTATTATGACATTTGATTCCCGTTGTTTCTCTTTTCTTCTTCTTTCTCTTGGATTCCTCTGCTGCCTCTGTCACTTTCCTTTTTTAAGAAGAAGAAGAAGAAGAAGAAGAAGAAGAAGAAGAAGAAGAAGAAGAAGAAGAAGAAGAAGATATGCTATTTGATATATTAAAATTAAGGGTATTTGATATATTAAAATTAAGGGTAATTTAGACTATAAACAATAAAATATGCTATTTTTTAAATTTGTGCTATTTTAATGTTTTGGGTTTAGGGATATTTTTTGGGCAGAAGCTGCTAACACAGCTTGCTATCTGATTAATAGGTCTCCAACTTTTGTTCTAAATTTTAAATGTCCTAATGAATTATGGTATAAAAAACCTGTGAACTACAATCATCTTAGGGTATTTGGTTGTGTGACATACATACATAAAAATTTAGGGAAATTGGAACCTAGGGCTCAAAAATGCTATTTCATAGGTTATCCACAAGGTGTTAAAGGCTATAAAGTCTGGTCACCTGATTTGAATAAGGTCATAATTAGTAGAAATGTCATTTTCAATGAAACTGAGTTTGTGAAATCAAATGAAAATATTTCTAAAACTGTTGTTGAATCTGATTTGTCCAAGTTTGAGGTGGAGCTTGACAGAACTGTTAAAACAAATCAAACTCAGCCTCAAACTGAACCTTCTGATGAGCAAGATGCTCTAACTCAGAATCAGACTGATGTCTCTGATTCAGAATCAGAAACAACAAGTCAAGACTTGTCAGATTATGTGTTAACTAGAGATAGGCAAAGAAGAGTAATCAAAAGGCCTTCTAGGCTAAATGATTATTCTTTCAACTTGGTTAATTCAGAATTAACTGCATTTACCTTGCTCACAGCTGCTGTAGTTGAAAATGATGATCCTCAAAGTTTTGAGGAGGCTAAGAATAGTAGTAATTGGAATTACTGGAAATTAGCTATAGAAGAAGAAATGTCTTCCTTGAGAAAAAACAATACATGGAAATTAGTGCCTAGGCCACCAGGAAAGAAAATAATTCACTGTAAATGGATTTTTAAGAAGAAACCTGCAGTACCAGGCCTAAATCCAGAAAGGTTTAAGGCCAGAGTAGTTGGAAAAGGTTTCTCCCAAGTAGAGGGTATTGATTTCCATGAAATTTTTTCACCTGTTGTTAAACATGTTTCCATTAGAATTCTTTTATCCATAACTGCCTTAATGAATCTTAAATTAGAACAGCTGGATGTCAAAACAGCTTTTCTTCATGGAAATCTTGAAGAAAAGCTGTTTATGACACAACCAGAAGGTTTTGAACAACCTGGCAAAGAACATTATGTGTGTTTGTTGAATAAATCCTTGTATGACCTTAAACAGGCACCTAGGCAATGGTATAAAAGGTTTGATGAATTCATGATCAATAACAATTTTAAAAGAAGTGAATATGATCCCTGTGTATACTATTATGTGTTGGCAAATAAACTGTATGCTTCTTCTGCTCTATGTTGATGATATGCTTATTGCTAGTAAAAGTCTTTCTGAGATAAACAAATTGAAACAGAAATTGAGTAATGAGTTTGAAATGAAAGACTTAGGACCTGCTAGAAGAATTTCAGGCATGAATATAATTAAAGATAGAAACAAAGGCACCTTGTTTTTAACACGGAATGATTATGTGGATAAATTCCTGAAAGTTTTCTGTCTAGATAATGTTAAAACAGTGGCAACACCTATTAGAGCTCAATTTAAATTAAGTACCAATGTGAAACCATTGAACTTAACAGAATCTGAGTACATGAAAATTGTACCTTATCAAAGTCTTGTTGGCAGTATGATGTATGCAATGGTCTGTACCAGACCAGATATTGCATATGGAATTGGCCTGGTAACTAGATACATGAGTAATCCAAATAAAACTCATTGGAATGCTGTTAAATGGTTAGCTAGATATATAAAAAGGTCCAAATCTGCCTGTTTGTTGTTTAAAAAATCTGATGTGTATGATGTTGTTGGATATTGTGACTTTGATTTTGCTGCTGACCTTGATAAAAGGAGATCTGTCTTTGGTTATTGCTTTACTCTTGGAAATAATCTTTTTAGCTGGAAATCTAATCTGCAACATGTTGTAGCTCTGTCTACAACAGAAGCAAAATATATTTCATTGACTGAAACAGTCAAGGAAGCTATGTGGATTAAAGGTATTGTAACTGAATTGGGTTTGAAGTAGGATAAAGTCAGTGTGTTTTCTTCTTCCTAGTAGAGGAAATTTTCTCGTGACTTAAGTCATTGTTTGGTTGCGGTAAATTTGAGGAGACTTATGTGTGAAAGTTAAAATGTTAGGTTGGAAGTTAAGTTGAAAAAGAATTGAAATTTATGCATGGGAAGTTGACATTTTAAACTCAACCCTATAACTCTAAAAAAGTTAAACTTTCTCAAAATTTTGTTTGTATTGAAGTGAATTTTGAACCAAATAATACCTTATTATAAAACTCTAAAGCTGCATGATCCACTTCATGATTGTGTTGCTAAATTACTTTGTAACCTCCCAAAGCCCGTTTTGCATCCTCTTCGCGTGTGCCGTAATTGGGCAGTTGTTCCATTTGCTTGATTTTCTAGCGTAAGATATATTCCCTTTTTATAAGTGATCACGTGGTAGTTGTGGATACCTCTCCTTATCACGCAATATCTCATGAAACCCCTAGTTTGTTGGTTATTTCTTGTTTTTGTTTGGACTTTAGATTTATTTACGCATAATATAATTTTATATTTTGTTTTTGTATCTATTAGTAGAAGAAGATTTAAAATACACCATAAAATAACTAAAAAAGATTCAGACCCTTGATTTATTATTAATTTTTTATCACGACTGCACAATGTAATTTTTTATATGAGTATGTATAAAAAGTAAGGTGATGAAGCCAAATTCTGTATTTTTTTTTTCATCCAAAGATTTTAAAACATAAAAAATATAGTCATGTTTCCTACAGTAATTCGGTTGTAATACTTCATCCCAACCTATAAATACGCCAGGAAGAAATGTTACATCGGGATGATCGAGCTACATATTGCACTTAATTATTTATTATATAGTATTTCTATGAAAAATTTGCTAGAATTCTTCCTGTATTTTTATGAACTCAAGTATCATCAAAATTGATTTTTCAATTTGTGAAAAATATATTCTCAATTTCAAGGCAATGTCAAATACTCGCATGTATAAACTACCTTCATAACCTTAAAAATAATCTGCAAAGAAAGTTCATACTTCTATAATCCAACAACACAATATCAGCAATAGGTTCTAACGCTAAGTTATTATTACTATAGTATACATATAATCTTTTATATAATTTACAAAGTCTGAGAACATTAGTAATAATACAACAATGTTCATGTCATAGCTAACAAAATCTTAAAATACTTACCTGATGATGTGTTAATTCGCAATCATTAGAAACTAAAAACTTCTATCTACTATCTGCAAGTTAAACATGTAACTCGCTGAGCAACTACTTGTTTAAAGGATATTTTAACTACTGGCCAAATAAATATAAAAAAGCAAAATATGTAAAACATTTGTGAAACAAGCACATTTTATAAATAAGACATTTTTCTTAAACTGTAAATATATTTATAGCACTTCTTTACGAATTCTCATTTATGCTTATAAACTTTCAAAATAATATTTTAATGCTTCTGATATAGCTTGGTCCACTAGTTAACACTATATATCCAGATCTTTAGAATGAAGAACCTTATATAATATGCCGTGATCTTGGCTAAAGCCTCACACGATATAGCATTTATATGGTCTCGACCTCAAATGATTAGTTGTCATCGTCTTGGCCTCACAATATAAATATAAAGTATATACCGCGCACAAAAAAATCAATATCCAGGTCGAAGCCGTAAAGTAGTACTACAATTAGAATTGTATGCCAAACCATTATTCTAGCAGTACATATCCATTATCAAGTAAAACATTTAATTTTTTATCATTTTATTTCACTCTTTATGTACAAAACTTCCATGTGGTATTAAGTAACTTGAGTTGTTTTCTTTCTCTTTTTCACTCTTATACATTTCTAATATATATGTATTTACATAATTAGTACTTAAGAAAGTTAAAAAGAAAAAAAAAAAATTTTATTTTCCTCCTTGAGTTTTACAAAAATTAACAAAAAACCCCTATACTTTTTGAAATGAACTCTTTTATCCTCGTGTTTTACTTTTATTAAATATTTACCTCCTTGCGTCCAACTTTCAGCAAATTTCTATATCTAGTAATTTGACTATTTTGATCTTGAATTTATTATTTTATTATGTTTACATATTTAAAATAAAAAATAAAAAAAGAAAAAAATGAAGAAATACAAAAAATAATAATTTTTATAAATTATTTCATTTTATTATTTTTACAAAATTAAAAAATAAAAAATAAAAGAAAATAAAAAATGGAAAAATACCAAAATAATAACTGAGGTGGTGACTAAGGTGGCATGGTCCTAACAAACTCGCACATAATGGGATTCTTAGGGCCTCAAAAATATCGAAGTTTATAGAGCCTTAAATACTTTTGGGATCTAACCGTTAGTCTTACTGGTGGGCTAGAGTCCAATACATTAATTAATGCTCCAAGGTAGGTGACCCCTATAAACTTGTTAGGCTTGGGCGACTGAGGGTTGAAAAACGGCGACTGTAACAACCAATTACCTCTGTTCGTCATTAAGATAGGCAATTTTTTTATCATACACATGACATACTATATATCGTCTTGGCTACAACCCCTATGCCAGATATAACAAGCCACAATTATAATTTTAGATATGATACACCTATATGCAACCAATAATAACTACCATGCATATGACATGCCATAAATAATTCACCATAACTTTTAAACCGACTATTACATGCCTTATTAATAATTTACATGCCATATAACATAAATCTATACGACATAATTAAGTGAATGATGTAATGCGAGGGGGAGAGATTCTAGACTTCAGCTGACCGAGCCAAGCAAAAAGATGGTAGAACTGACGCTGTCAATCGCCAGACAAAACCTGAAATCATAGAATTGCAATTTGATGAGTTGCATACTCAACAAGTAAAAACTAAACAACATAAAACAAAGTAGTAAATTCACAAATCAAATTCATACACTAAACCTGTCGATGGCAAGCTTATTTCATATGATTCCGTTTACTTTGAGAGCTGTAACCAATTTAACCACTAATTCCATATAAATCTATAACAATAGAAACATAACAATATACAGATATATTTGACATAGGATTCTATTCATTCTATAAGCCATAGCTACTATAACCAAAGATACTTTACAATTCCATATAGCAAAAACAATTTGGTTGGCCAGTAACAAATTCTATATATAAGACCAAAAATTCATCGGACTCAAATAAATCGATTTCATATAACAGTCAATACCCCATAATAACATTCGAAACATAACCATATGCAATGCAAATTTCATATAATTCCATTTAATTTCATTGTGATCTATCAAGCCAAGTATTGCACCCGGGAATTTCATAGAGCATGTGACAATAACTGGTCAGTAACACTAGGCCTGAATTTTTCATAGGTCAATCAGAAACACTAGGCCTGAATTTTTCATAGGTCAATCAGATACACTAGACCTGAATGATTCATTAGTCATTTCATATTCATATATTGACCCGTAGGTCTATCTGTAGCCATATATTGACCCGAAGGTCCATCCGTAGCAATATGGTGACCCGAAGGTCCATCCGTCAATTCATATAGAGACCCGTAGGTTTCTTTCGTGAAATTTGTAAATACTAGTCAAGATGATCACCACGGCCTTAATTAGGTCCTCTAAGAATGCACTTGCATGACATATAAACATTTATTAAAATATTTCATATAATCCAATGACCGGGCTTCAATACCGATTCAAACAGTATATATATCCAATAGCAAATATCAATAAGTCAATTGGTCGGATTTCAATACCGACTCAATGACCAAAATCACAATATTCAATATTCAATAAATCCAAATGACCAGGCTTCATTACTGGTCCAAACAATTCAATAATTATATATTCAAAGCAAATAAGTCAACTGACCAGACTTCAGTAAGGGTCCAAACAGTTCAATAAACATATATTATCAATATCACATAAATCAAGTAACTGGGCTTCAGTACCGGTCCAAACAGTTCAATATCATTAATATATATCATGTCACAATATCACAATTCACAAACAAAAATCAGTAAGTTTACACTTACCTCAATGCTGTGAGCTAGGTCGGGTCTCAGGTTGTTTACCCCGTCCTCTTCTAAAACTCGATGCTCCTATATTATAAAACATAATAAATATTCAAATTATCATATAAACAATTCACATATGTTATGACGCATCATTAAACATTTTTCTCTTTTAATTAATTTAATTCCATTACCAAATAATATTATTTTCTTTCAATTTTAACTTAAATCATATATTTTCTATATTAAAACACTTAAAAGCACTATTAAAATTTTTTTATCAAACTTAATTTATCAAATATTAATAATATTTAACAATATTTATAATTATCAAACTTAATTTATTAGTCAATTAGTCTAAACAATAAAAATAAATTCAATTTAAACCAAAAAAGACTCAACTGAACAGTTTTTCAAAGTTTTCCGGGCTTAATTGAAGTCTAGCAGCAAGTTTTGGGGTCAAAACATAGTTTTCAAAACTTACTTGGGCAGAGGGACTAAATTGCAAAGGTTTTAAACTTTCTAGGGGCATAATTGAAATGCGGCAGTAAGTTTAGGGGCGAAAATATAATTTTCTAAATTCAATTTAGGCGAAAGGACCTAATTGAAAACAATTAAAACTTCAGATAATGAGCCAAAACTTTGGGGGTCAAAATGTAATCTATCAAGATTTAAATCTGGCAGGACTAAATTGAAAACAATTAAAACGTTGCTGGAAGTACTAAGTTGCATTAAATTTTAAAATTTAGGGGTCAAAATGTAATTTTACCAAATGCAGGTACTCAGGAGGAAAATTTCATCAAAATGCAGCCTGTGCTGCCGTTTTGATCATCTTCTTCCTTCTACCCAGAATTCTAGCCTGATACCCTGCTTTTGGACCCAACTTTCAGGTGATTTTTTAGCGGTTTTCCAACCGTTTCTTGCCACCAATCTCTTCCCAGGAACACCTTAAGGCTATCCCAAAACCCCAAAGTTACCCATGCAAGCTAGATTTCTTCTTTTTCTCTCTCTTCCTCCCTCACACACTGTCTCTATTTCAAAAAACCCTACTATTTTCACTATTTTTCTTCGTTTCTAGCTTTTCTCTTCCTTCTCTCACTCCTCTAATCTCTTCTAACACCTCCTGGGATTACATAGGAGCCATAGAACCCAAGCTTTCTTTCTTTTTTTTCTCTTTTCTTTCTTTTCTCTCTCTATCCTCTCTTTTCTGTTTCGGCTTCGTGCCTAATGCTTTCTTGCCTTTTCCACCTCTTCAACTCTTCATTTAGACCCTTAATCATAACAGGAACAAAACAAATCAATTACCTTTACACCTCCTACTTCATTTTCACTTAAACTAATCAAAATTACCCTAAAACCCTATTTTAACTTATCCCCTTTCTTTCCCTTTTTATTTCTAGCCCAAAACCATATCATTAAACACATTTTCTTTAACTTTATATCTCAAAATAATAATTAAAAATAATGTTTGAAGTTTTGGCGAAATCAGGTCCGAAAAATATTCGCGACCCAGTCGGCGCCCGAAACTAACTCTGGAACCTCGGTGATGCCGGCGGAGCCAAAATCATACTACGTCGTCGTAGTTTTAGAGTTCCAAAACAAATAAGATTCATTTAAACATCCAAAACATCAATTCCCAAATTCATTTCTTTTAAATTTTCCACGTTCCCGACATTTTATCGGTCACATAGCAAAAACTCTAAATAGGCTTCGTTTACGTCGATCGACTGTAACCAAGCCTAAAACTTAACTTATTCACATTCTTTACTTAATTCAATAGCATATTCAAATCATTAATTTCTTAACATATAAGAAATCTCTAATTAATATTACTTTTACAAAAAAAAAATAGTAAAAATGTGTTATGCTTAAAAATGACGACATTTATGACATGTGATTTGGGTTAGGGATGTCACAGTGACCTCTCCCATAGAGAGTGAAAGACCCCTCTAAACTTGTTAGGCTTGGGCGACTACCCCCCTAATGGATGGAAAATGGCAACCTTCCCTATAGGGAGTGGAAAATGGCGTCCTCCACCCTTGGGGGTTGAAAACAGTGACTTCCCTCCTACTAGTGGAAAATGGCGACCTCTACCCTAAGGGGTGGGAGAGGTATCCTGACCCCTATAGGAGTCCCAAAATAGGGACACTTCATCTTTTTTTCTTCTACTTCTTCATTAACTCTTGCCCTCATTGTGTATACCTTAGTGAGTGCCTTTGATTCGATGAGATCAATAGTCTTGGAATAAGGTCTATACTGGTTAGACACATTATCTCTGTCTTTGCCTCTTCCCTCCAGCAAAAAAGGATTGTTCAGTAAATGTTGTAGTACCAAAAAACTTATTCGGGAAACTTTTCTTTATGTGACCCTTCTCCCTAAAGCTCCAGCATGCTCCATCCATCCTGAACCAACAATCTCCAAGATGTTTCTTTCCATAAATTTCACATGTCAGATATTCCACTCTACTAGTACTTCTATTAACCCCTTTATTATCTTCTGTTGAGCTTGCACTTGATGCAATTGAATAACTTGACCTTTGATATCCGTTGACATTGTGTCTGTCTCGGGGATGTAAAAAAATTCCCCTTTGATTTCTTATTAGCAACCTGATAATTACTTAAGGCACTCTCTATCTGTTCTGTTTTTTACTAGGATCTTTGTTGGAAATTTCTTATATTTATCTTTACTTTCTCAAAATCTAACGTCTTAGCCACTAACCTTGAAAATTCATTAATTTCTAAAGCAACCAACTGTAAATAAATGTCATTGTTAAGTCCCTTTAAAAATTTCAGACTTCGCTATTGTTTACGGCAGTTCGGTTTTCCTTTTTTGATCAAAAGGGTTTTCTTGAAAAGTTTCGATTCATTTCAAAAAGTTCGGTTCGGTTTGAAAACCGGAAAAGGCGATAAAAGCCGTTTTGGATGTTTGCCGAACTAGTCGGTCTTAAAAATTCGTTTTGAGTCGCCACCCATATCGGGAACCGGTTTTAAGAAAACCCAAAAAAAAGATTGACTCCGTTTTAAAATTTGGATAAGGCACAAAAATCCGAACCAAAAGATTTTGGGTAAGCGGGTAGGGTACGTTAGCCGAAATTACAATTTCGACTAACGCCCGGTTTAAACCGGCCTCTAAAAACCAA
>CANUEY010191805.1:0-16335 GCA_948099555.1 Croton setiger
AAATCACGATTTCCCATCGTTAGATTCCTGTTCAATCTCGTTTACTTTCTTCGATTTTCTCTCGAGGGTTTCTGTTCCCCTTTTCGATTTTCAGTTTGCATCTGTTAATCCTCTTTCGTTCTGTTTTCTTTCTGTTCATCCATTATCAAAACGCTCCGTTTTGATTATTTATTTTTTTTGCTTTTTCTGTTGTCAAAACGACACGTCGTCTGCTGCGTTTTGAATAAACGCGGCAGCTTCCTCTTCTTCCGTTGTTTGGTCGAAATGACACGTCTTTTTGACCCTCATTTTCCAGATCTGCACCTTCCTCCCCAGTATTTCCAGAAATTATACTTTGGCCCACAGAACTTCTGGCCCGTTTGCAATTAAGCCCTTCCTTCCTTTCTTTCTTCTCTAATTTTCCTAAATACTTTTAATTCTCTTCAATTTAATCCTTTTTCTTAATTTTTTCAAATTCTCTTAATTAAACCCTTCTAATTAATTTTCAAATTAATTAAAATTAAAAATATAAAATGTATTACGATTAAAAATCAAAATCAATAATAAAATATAAACATTTGCCATTTTAAATCTTAAAATTGATTTTTAAGATTAAAATCACAAATCATTCTTTTTAAATTCTTTTTTGCTTCTTTTCTTCTTTTTTTTATATTTTTCTTTTCCAATTCGAAAAATAAAAATGCACCTAAAAAAGCATATATTTTTGTAAATTAGAAGGGAAATTTTAGAATTCATTAAAATGTATCAAGGATTAAAATATTGAAAAATATTTTGGAAAAGGAGGAAAATCGAGCTGAGTAGGAATCCTGGAAATTCTGAGCCTGGAGCTCTTATTATTCTCGAATATTTTTGGGGTGCACAAACCAAGCATCAACACATACATTCAAGGCTGACCTATTATCAACGAGCACTATGGGTACAGTTTTATCTGTGGTTTGAATTGTGATATATAAGGCTTCATTATGATTTCCCTGATTTTCCGAAAGGTATTCATCTGAGAACCCAATGTTTTGTGTTTGGAAGGCCTGGGTTAAAGTAGTCACTAGTGTTCAGGGCTTACTTCAATAGATGTTTGGAGTTGGCTTAACGCCTTGCAAAGAGCTTGGCGATGAGGGTAAGATGAGGCTAAAAGTTCCCATATAGATACCCTAGCTTGGGTTTTCTTTAATTGAGTCAAGACTGGGTCTTCTTTCGGTTCAGGGGTTCCTCCCCTTGGTTGGTTCGGGACTTTATCCAGAACAATAGGTTCATATTGCCTTCCGCTTCAGGTTATAGCATCAACCTCTTCAGAAAGGTGATTCAAGTCCAAGACACATATGTTTTTCATTTGTAGAAGAAGCTTGAAAGGATTAAACAGTTCCTCTTGAATGGTTATAGAGTTTACTCCATGGTTGGATAAAGGGTTTATATTAATGTTGGGTTTTGTCTTGGGTATAATTGATCCATTGTCTACCAAGTCTTGGATTCATCTTTTTAGGGTCCAACAGGCCTCAAACCTATGCCCAATTCCTTGGTGGTACTCACAATATTCATTAATTTTGTAATTGATTGGTAATGGGTTAGGTGGTAGTCTTGCCTCTAATGGTTTGAAGTATTCGGCTTTTACTACTTCTCAAAAGACTAAAGTGATTGATATTCCGAGATCGGTGTAATTTCTTCTTGACTGATTATTGCTCAAATTCAAAGGGTTGGTTTGAGTAATACTGGCTAATTCATTAATTTTACTTGGTCCAGTAGAGATTTGTTTCTTATATCTAGAGGCAGCTGAGTCATCTTTGAGTTAACCCAATTGTATAAAATCCTCCACCTTAGTTGCAGTAGTAATGAGTGACTAAAAGGTTGGAAGGTATTGTGTTTGTAATTGTGATTGGTAGACTGAGAGTAGGTTTTTGATAATTATATAGACCTGTTCTTGTTCTGAAGGTCGGTTAATCATTTGGGCAGCCTTTGCCCTACATCTCATAAGGAACGAGGAGAAAGGTTCATTGTTTTTTTTTTTGTTTGGTGGTTTCTAGTTCCCTTCAGGTTACATCCACCTCAATATTGTAACTATATTGGGTGTTGAAGGCATTACAGATGTCTTCCCAAGTTTTGATTTTTGATCTATCAAGGCTCACAAACCATCTAAGGGCAGCTCCTGTAAGGGATTGTTGGAAAAGTTGGGCTAAGAGCTTAGTACTTAATCCAAATGGGTTTAAAGCTCCCACATACATCTTCAAATGAGTCTTAGGGCAAGAGGTTGCATCAAATTTGTCCATGTTGGGCATTTTATACTTGATGGGCAGTCGGGCATCAAGAAATAAAGACAAGGAGTCCATGTCTACTAATTCTTTATAGGGTGCCCATCTAGCGCTACTTGCTATCCCAACTCAAGAAGTTTGAAGAGAGAGAAGAAATTTATTTGAAATTCATTTTTTATGCTCAAAATATTCAATCGTGCACATCAAATGCAAATGCAATTCATTTTATATTTTTTATTGTCCAAATCTCTTCAAGGCTCCTTTAGGAAAGGGTACTTGTTCCTGCAAAACAAAGTTTAAAAGAGAGGAGTGCAATGAAGATGAATGCAATGGTAACCCTTACTTAATTTTAGTTAAGTATTTTTCCCCGGTGCAGTCGCTAGATTGTGAACCCTTATCGGAATCGGTCCCTTCCGAGCCGCCGGGGTCCTCCCGCAAGGACAGGTTAGCCGGGGATATTCACTCAGGTGTGATGTATGTGTGTAGAGTCGCCACTTAATTTATTGTGATAAAGGGGAAAAATTAAGAAAGAACCCATAGTGACTCCGTTTTGCGATTAACCTATTTTTAGGTCAATCGCCCCAATGGATAAAAGACACAAGTCTACGAACCCGAGGTGGATTCAGAGGTTATGTCATGCATTCATCTGAATGTTCTTTCTCCTAAATGTATGTAATGCAGGATGTGGATAAAGAGATTTGATAAAGTTGAGGGTGGACCTGCTATTCGAGGTTGGATCTCGAATATGCCTACATACTCTCGTTTGAATGAGAGATCAAGGTCAATGTAGTTCAAACTTGCCTATTTAAAGGCGTGATGAAGGGGGAGGGATGCATGTAAGCATGTTATGAGTGTGTGAGTGTGAATTTTGACCTCTTGGCCGAAATGGGAGTTTATCGACGTTCGTGGTCGAAAAGTATGAAAGTTAGGCCTTGTGGCCGAAAAAGGAGTTTATCGACATCCGTGGTCGAAAAGTGTGATTTCTAGGCCTTGTGGCTGAAAAAAAAGTTTATCGACGTCCGTGGTCGAAAAGTGTGATTTTTAGGCCTTGTGGCTGAAAAATGAGTTTATCGACGTCTGTGGTCGAAAAGTGTGATTTTTAGGCCTTCTGGCCGAAAAAGGAGTTTATCGACGTCTGTGGTCGAAAAGTGTGAAATTTACGCCTTGTGGCCGAAAAAGGAGTTTATTGACGTCCGTGGTCGAAAAGTGTGATTTTTAGGCCTTGTGGGCAAAAAAGGAGTTTATCGACGTTCGTGGTCGAAAAGTGTGATTTTTAGGCCTTGTGGCCGAAAAAGGAGTTTATCGACGTCTGTGGTCGAAAAGTGTGATTTTGTGTTGTTTCCATTGGAGAAGATTGATTTTTATTAGGCCTTTAGGCCAAAAAGATGATTTTTTGAATGCCTCCACTGGGGGAGAATTGGTTTTTTAGGCCTTTTGGCCAAAATCAGCATTTTAGTATGTTTCCACTGGGGAAAGAAGGGGGTTTTATTAGGCCATGGGGCCAAAATTTGATTTTAAGGTGGCGCTGCGGCCAAAAGAATGATTTTTAGGCCTTGAGACCAAAATGTCTAAGTATGCTATGCAAAATGTCGTGTATGCATGATTTGAGAAGGAGGAGAGGATAATTATATCTAAAGGATTGAGTTTAGGTCCGTACCTGTGGTAATCGTCGTCCGCTTCGCAGCTTCAATTTGTTTTGGACTTATTTTATTAGTGATTATTATGAACAAATGCAAGTTATCACAATAATGCAATGCAGAAAGCAGTAAAGAATTGCCTGGAGATGAGGAATCACCGAAGGCAAAAAGGGAAAAGAGAGCGGCTGTCAACACAACTCAAGGTGTGCGGACAAAGTGTGTTGGAGGTGGTATTTATAGGGTGAAATTCGGGTGAATAGTTAACTTAGGGCGGCCCGGAGCGCCCTCGGCCAGAGGCCCTTCCCATGGGGCCTAGGGCGCTCTGCCTTAGCTACTCGCACGTTTTTCGTTCCGGAGTCTTTTTCGTGACGTTCCGGGACTCCGATGGCTTTTCTGAGGGCATTTCCGTGGGAACAAAAAAAGAGAGAGAACATAAAAAAGAGAAGAAGAGAGAACAAATAAAAAAAGAGGAAGGGAATGGGAATAAATGAATCACTTGATAAATGTCTTTCGATGCTCCTATAATGCATAACATAGTAATGATGTTCAATTAATCAAATCAGAAATCCATATATGCTATGATGTATGATTTAATATTTAATTCTCTGAAATAATTGAGTTTTAAATTTAATCCATAAAATTTTTTATGAATTTTAACTCAATCCATAAAATTTTCCCAATTAAAACCATTTTATAACATGTTAAAAATAATTATTAAACTTTATTTATCATATAATAATTATAATTAATAATAATTATAATTATTATAACCAAAATAATATTTAATTAACCCAAATAATAAATTAAATCCAAAATCATAATTAAAATCTCTACCAAAATATTTAATCTTTGATTTTCGAACTCAAAACGAACTCAAAATTAATTTCTGACGTCAAAAACGGATTCAGGACGTGGAAATTAGGTTGGTAGGGTGAAAATATAATTTATAAAAGTTTCTGGGTAAAAAATATAAGCAAACATAAACTTTTAGGGCTAAAATGCAATTTTTACCAAATACAGGTGCTGGGCGCTTAAAATGGATCAAAACGTAAGGTGTGTCGTCGTTTTGGCTGCTGGATTAACAACCAAAACGCGCCTAATCTTGCCGTTTAGGGCGCGCTCCAGAGGGTCAAAACGCAGGGTTAACTTGCGTTTTGATCTTCTTCAACCTCCAGCCAACTTCTGTTTCTGCCTAAAAACCTGACTCTCCAGTCAACTTCCAGATGACCGTACATCAACCTCTGGTGGCTTTCGGGCAAGCCACGACCACCGTTCTCTTCCTCTATCTAACCGTCGGGCCTGAATTCTCAAAAACTCTCTAGATCTTTAGATATAGTATCCCAAAGTTAGCACCTAAACACTGTTTTCCTCAAATTCCCAATTTGCTAGTTTTTCTCCCAACTTCTGACAGCCTGTCCGGCCATCTCTGGTGGCTTTCCAGTGAACTAAGACCACCAAAATCTTCCTTTACACATCCTCTATCAAATCATCAAAGCCAAATCTCCTCATGCACACTCAGTTGGAAGTTACAAACTCACAAAGTTGACACCTTAGACTGCCTGAAAACCCATAATTTGTTCTCTCTCTCTCCTTCGATTTCCAGCCACTTCCTTCACTATCTATCACTTATAAACTCTTCCTAAACACCCTAGGAACATACTGAAAGTGTTGGATTGAAGGTTTCCCTTAGATTTTCTCTTTTCTCTTTCCTTTTCTTTCTTTCTCTCTTTTTCTCTCTTTTCTTCTTCTTTCCTTCTTCTGGTTGGTTTTTCCCCTTTCCCTTCTGTTCAAGCCACCTAATCCCTCTCTCCAGCACCTACTACAAGTCCCTAAGTGTACCTTTCCAGCAGCTGCTTGCTAAATTTGCCTAAACATACAACTTTTCCTTTTAACTTAACTTAATCTTTAAGTTTACCACTTCTTCCACTTCATTCTTTCAATCACTAATTCCAGTCCACATGCACATCTAGCACCAGCTTAAAATTTTTTTTTAGTGTCAATAATACGTATAACAGATGTCTAAAGTTTCATAAAAATCAGAATTTGAAAATAATTCGCGATTTGGTCGGTGCCCTAATTCGACTCCTAAATTGAAAAGAAGAACAAATGCTTGCTAGAGGGCCTATTTGCAAAAACAATTAAATTTCAAGGGTCAAAAACAGAATTTACCAAAATCAGGCACCAAAAACAGAATTCACTAAAACGGAGTCGTTTTGGCCAGCTCGCAGCCCCCCCTGCATGCCTCATGCCCGCGCGCGCCTGGCACCCAGGACGCACCCAGTGGGTGC
Source organism: Croton setiger (assembly GCA_948099555.1). Taxonomy (NCBI): domain Eukaryota; kingdom Viridiplantae; phylum Streptophyta; class Magnoliopsida; order Malpighiales; family Euphorbiaceae; genus Croton; species Croton setiger. Next base: position 6,166 of record CANUEY010191805.1, read on the forward strand.
CATTTTGGGGCCTGCCTCTGTAGCCTTCCTACCGAGAAAACCAGTCTCTCAAGCCTACTTCCCGACGACCGTACGTCCTCTTCTAGTGGCTGTCTGGCCAACTAAGACCACATTTCTCTTCCTCTACACACCCTCTAGCTAACCATCGGAGCCAAATTCTTAGAAACCCTCTAGATTAAAAGATACAAGTCCCAAAAGTAGGCTCCTCGACACTGTTTACCCAGAATCTAGCTATCTCTCAACCCAACTTCCAGCCACTTTTCCGGCCACCTCCGGTGGTTTTCCAGCAAAAGAAAAACAACCAATATCTAGAAAAAATACTCTCTACAGACCCATACAACAAAAACTCACATAGGCTTCACCAATTGGAAGTTATAACCCTCTAAAGTTGGTACCTTAAAACTGCCTAGAAACTTAGAATTTCTACCCAGAATTTTGTTCTCCTTATCCCATAATTTCCAGCCTTTTTCCACTCAATATAACACTTCAAAAAAACACATACACATCCTAGGAACACATTAAAACTATTGGATTGAAAGTTTTGCTTGATTTTCCCTTTTTTCTCTTTCTTTTTCTTCCTTTCTCTTTCCTTTTCTCTCTTTCTTCTTCCTCTCACTTTGCCTACGTTTTTCCCTTCTTTTTTCCCACTGAACCAGCCTAATTTCCTGCCTCTCTAGCACCCACTCAAGTCCCAAGTTATGGCTAGCAGCTGCTTGGGTGATTTAGCACACAATTCTATCCAATTAGCCTTAAGACAAAACTTACGCTTAAGGTTTTCTCACTTAACTTGCTTCAATCTTTCAAACCTCACATTCCAGCCTATAAATTAACTCCAACACCCAATTTAAATACATTTTGGTTTCAAAATAATATGTAAAACACGTGTCTGAAGTTTCTTAAGAATTGGAATCCGAAAAGTGGTCGCAGTTTGCTCGGTGCCCTAAACCGAGTCCGTAACCTCGATGATTTTTGCGAAACCAAAACCCCTACGACGTCGTCACAAATTTAGGGTTCCAAAAATCTTTGAATCATGTTAATAAACCTATATCAAAATGTCAAATTCATTTAGTTCATATTTTACACGATTTCGGCATTTTCCGGTCGCGATAGCACCGTTCGTGTCTTTCGACAGCAAAAGAGCCTATAACATAAATTTTAATCCTTATTCAAATGATATATTATCGTATTCAAAACATACAATTCATGTTCATGTCATATTTCATATCAAATGATAATGCATTTTAATTAAAAATGCTCGAAATACATGTAATCACGTCGGAACGACGTAGGTTAAGGTTTGGGGTGTCACAACTCTCCCCTCCTTAACAATTTTGACCTCAAAATTCCATATTTGTAAACATGTATAAATGATTGTGTAACGTCATCTCTTATACCTTACGTCATAAAACATGCCCTTTTTTATAACATTTTTAATTCTCATTTTACCTAAGTCCAATTCAAACATTAACCAAGCATAAACTAGAAGCACAAACCAAATATCAAACATAACATATTACAAACCCATATTTAGATCTCAATAGCCTGTTTATCCCAAAACTCTATTAACAAGACATATACATAATATACATATGCCAAAACATGTAATTAAGCTATATAAACATAGCATAAAGCAAAAGCTATATGCAGCAGATACAGATGTTATGGTGTGAGGGAGACAGGCCTAAGCTTAAGCTGTACCGACCTGAGCATAAACCAATGAAGTCTCAGTACTTCACTCAAACAGCAGACCTGAAAACACATTGTGCGATTTCTGTGAGTCATACTCAGCAAGTGCTAAACGAAGCAATATCATATAACAAATAGGGCAATTCATCAAAGACATATCAACATTATTCCATATCAAGTCATATATAACATATATATCAAAATCATATCTTAAAATGCATCATGACATGTCATTCCTTTTTCTTTAGTTGTGATTTATCGACCAAGTGTTGCCCCGGGAATTTCACGGCATATCAATAACCATAGCTGGCCAGCAAACTTTTAAGACCGGAATATATCGTCGGTCAAAAAGGGATCCGTGGATCAACCTTTATTATGCTGTATACACCAGATCATTCTGCATCATATAGGACCCGTAGGTCTTTCTATATTATAAAAGACCAATAGGACTTTTCGTCAAATCATAGAGAAAACCGTGCTCTCTCAAACGTGAAATTTGCAAACATTAGCTACGATAATCACAACTGCCATATTTAAGTCCTGTGAATATGCACTTATAAATCATACTTTTCATATCGTCATGCTTCATATAAATATATGACCGGGTTTCAGCACCGGTTAAAACATAGCAATTTTGTCATATATATATTATGTGAACCAGATCAAATAACTCAACTGGTTGGATTTCAGTACCGACTAAAAACCACAAACATCACAATTCATATAGCATATATCTCCAATTGACCGGGCTTCATTATCGGTCCAAAAAGTTCATCCAAAAACAAATAACAGCAGTTTCATACCTCATAGATGACCGGACTTCAGTTCTAGTCTAAAACAGCTCAATATAATAAATTTGGCAATATCACAAAGTTCATATCAAACATATATAAGTAAGTGGTTTTAGCACTTACCTCAATGCTGTGAACTCGGGTGGCCCTCAGGTTGCTTACCCCGCACCGCTTGAGAACTCGATGCGCCTATAATGCATAACATAGCAATGATGTTCAAATAACCAAATCAGAAATCCATATATATTATGATGCATAATTTCATAATTAATTTCTGAGTTAATTGAGTTTAAAATTAAATCCATATATTTTTTTGAGAATTTAAACTCAATCCATAAATTTTCCTATTTAAAATCAATGTATTACATATTAAAAATATTTAACAAACTCAATTTATCATATAATAATTATAATAAATAATAATTATAATTATTAAACCAAAACTATATTTAAATAAACCAAACAAATAACTAAAACCAAATTCATAATTAAATTCTTTAACAAAATATTTAAATCTTAAAATTCAGCCTCAAAACAATCTCAAAATAAATTTCTGATGTCAAAAACGGATTTAGGGCATCGAAATTAGGCTGGAAGAGCTAAAACATAATTTATAAAAGTCTCTAGGTCAAAAATATAAACATTTAAAAGTTCAGGGGCCAATCTGTAATTAAAAATATTTGCAAAATTGCCCAGAAGGGCTAAAATGTAAACGGAAATAAAGTTCAGGAGCCAAAAAAGGATTTTACCAAAAACTGGGTGCCAAGCGCATAAATAACCTCAATTTCGACAGTTTCTAAGTGGAGTTAAATGCGACTAAGATAGACGAAGAAAAGGAGGCTCGAAGCAGAAGAAGAAAGAAAGAAAAGACGTGTTCGAGGGGACGGCTGGACGACTGGAGTCAGAAGGGGAGACGTGGCCGTATGAAGGCCACGGAGGGTTTCCATGAAAAGGAAACCCCTTTAGTCAACAAGGAAGGAGGATATTCGAAGGGCAGAGAGAAAAAAAATCAGAAATAGAGAAAGCTTTCTAGGAAAATTGTGAGTTTTCTGTGCTTCGTTTTTGTGTTTAATTTCCTTTCTGTATTGGGAATTTCTGGGGTTTGAGAGTAGATTTAGGGTTTACAGAAATTGGGGATTTCTGTAATTGGGGATTAGGGTTTCCTTCTGTAAATTGGGAATTCCAATTTTAGGGCTTCCTTCTGTAATCGGGGGTTCCTTCTGTAAAAATTAGATATAGGAATTCATTATTATTGTGGCTATAAACAACAAATCGATGTAAAGACTTTGGAAATTATGCAATAAAGATTGAAAGCTTTCTGAGGTAACTTCTGTTTTTTATCCCAGTTTTCATTTTCTGTTCAATATGTTGATGTTTATGTGGGAACCAGACTGAGCTCTGGTTTGGGTGATTGCCTGTTCTCTTTCTGTTTTCAATTTGGAATTTGTTTCTGTTTGATTACTCTTTTCAATAATTGTTGAATGCTGGAGTTTGTTGTTGCTTGAATAGTTGCCCAATTCTAGCTACTAATACTGCTTTGATGTGTTTGTTATCTGGTTTGCTCCTGTGGGATGATGGTATTTCCCTGTGGATGGATATTCTATTAGGCTAATGGCCTCTGTTTATGTTGGTTTGATTGGATAGGATGTATGTTAGGTTTTGATATTTGTCAAGATCAGTTTTGAGCTCTTATTTTAGTCTGCCTATAGTTAGGTCATCTTTGTAAGACTCTGCATCTAGTGCTTCTGCTAGATTTTGTGCTTGTTATTACCTGTTGTTGCTTGTTTGAGGGTCTAATATTCCTATTTATAGTTGTTCCAAGAAACTGTAAGCTGTGTTTTGCTTCTGTGCAGTCTGGCTTAATCTGTTCTGGTTATGCTGATTATCTGTTTCTGTATGATAAATTATCTGAGTTATAGCCATTAGCAATCTGAGTTTCTGCATTTGCATAGTATGTCGATCATTGGGGAGTAAGCAGAAAGATTTATTTGTGACTGCATTTGTTCATATATGTTAGTAACTTGAGCAAAAATCATATGTTGAAGTTTGTTGATAAATGTTATTGCACAAGCAGAATAAGAAAAAGGTGTTAAAAGCTTGGTTTATTGCCTGTACATGAATGAATCCAGACTGTATTCATAGCATCCCACCTTGTATGTATTTCCTGTAGGGAGTCCAGTCTGTTCCCATAGTGAATAGGGTGCTGCCAGTTTAAACCAGCCACCGTTACTTCCTCCTAGCTTGGTTTTGCCTAAGTGATGCCCTATTGTTTTGTGTTCTGTCCAGAGAGGTAGTCCTGTTATGCCTTACCCTAATCAAATATCCTTCTGTTAAGATAGGCTGGCATGTTTTAAGATATTTGCTTTGTGGTGGCCTTTGACATCATTAACTCTGCTATAAGGGTCCAGTGCATGTTCTTAATTTTGGTTGTTTTAGACCCCAAGGGTTCTATGCTGGTACAGATTGTGCTGATTCTGTAATACATGTTTAATTCAAATTGGCATATTGATCTGTTAGAACCTGCCAATCCAATTGTTATGTTTCCTTCCTTTAATCTGTAATGTCCAGAACCATGGTATATGTTTGCTGCTACTGCTGTGTTTTTGTTTAGCCTCTGCTTTATTTTGTTGTCTAAGGCTGCCTGTCTCATGGTTCATTTCATCATCTTTGCATCTCATCTTTAGATTGGTCAATTATTTTGAAGCAAAACATAAACCAAGTATGTTTATTATAAGTTGTCCATATAACCTGTTCAGGTTCCTGTTTAACATGTTGCATTTACAAACTACCTGGTTTGTTTTGGTCTCCCTAGTGTGTGTCATGTACAACAGGGGCAAATTTGCAATTTGTTATAATTTGGGTACCAAATTGGTAATTTCACATGTGACTCAAAATTTATGATTTTATATGAAATGCATGTTCTTTTGATATTTGAATGGTTATGGACTGTTTTGAACAGTATTGCATGATTAGGGGCAGGTTCGTAATTTTGGCAAAGTTAGAGTACTAAATTGTAATTTTGCAGAAAATACTTCCCAATGTTGTTTTCGTATGTTTAATTGATTGTTTGGTCATTTGATATAAATGTGGGGCAGTTTTGGGAGAAATTTGCAAATTGGGGCAATTTGGTAATTTTCCAAAACTTCGAGGACCAAAACTGTAATTTTCCAACTTTGAACCAAATTGATAATTTGGCATGTCTTGCATGTTTATATACTGTTTGGGACTATTTTTTGTGATAAAATTCAGTTTGGGACCAAAACGTAATTTTACAAAATCGGAGGACCAAAACCGTAATTTACCACTTTTGAACCAATTAGACATGTCGATACGTTTTGCATGTTTTATGTGTTTCATGTGTTGTTTTGTGTTGTTTGAATGTTTTATGTGTCGAATGGGAATTTTCCCTTCCAATGGCATTTTTGTAATTTTCGTAAAGTCCGAGAACTTAATTGCAATTTTCCAATGTTTGCCTTTAATTGTTAATGTTGGGCGTCAGGTTTAAATTTGGGTATAATTCGGGTAGAATGTAAATTTAGGAACCGTTTGTAATTATTTTCTCCGGAAATCGGAGAAAGAATATTTTAGATTAAGGGTTGTTTATTTTTCCGCAATTTAAATTTCCGCACTTTATTGCTTTCTGTAACTGTGTTTGTACAAATGATTTAAATCACCGATTAGGAACATCATTAGCGGCTTTTCAAAATAAATAAGTCTTAACTTTAATTTTTCGGAAAACCGAATTTCGTTTCAGAGGCCAGTTAATCTGGGCGTTATTCGAAATGAAATTTCGGCTAACGTACCCTACCCGCTTACCTGAATCTTTGGTTCCGATTTTTGCCTTATCCAAATTAAAACGGAGTCAAACATTTTTAGGTTTTTCTTAAAAACCGGTTCCCGAAATGGGTGGCGACTCAAAATAATTTTAAGACCAACTAGTTCGGCATTGCAACCTCAAAACGGTTTTATTCGTCTTCCTTTTTTTTAGAAATTGAAAAAAGGTAATTTTGCAAAACCTCTTCCCGGTTCCCCGAAACGGGCCGGGGCGAGGGCCGACCGCCGGCGGTAAAAATCCGGCCATTGACACCCTTCCTTTCTTCTTTCCTCTTTTTTTTTTATTTTTTATTTTCTTTTATTTTCTCTCTCTCTATTTTTTTTACTCCCCTATTTATAGGTGGTATGAATGCACACATCATCACGTCATAATTCATTTTAATGTCATGAGATGAATGCAATAATCCATTCCAGGGTATCCTAAGGGGAAGGTTTTAATTTACATGAGAAAACTGAATGACTAATAGGGACCCTCGTGCACTTAGAGTAAGGATATACCTAGTCACATGTGAAACAAAGAGTTTCGCTTGGGTCCAGCGGTACGATTTACTCTTGGGCCACCTCTAAAAGGATTAGAAATGGTTTTCGGTATCAAGGTGGGACGCTTTGGCTGTCCGTGGACGATCACCAAGGAGGTGTGCCCATCTAGCGCTATTTGCTATCCCGACTCAAGAATTTTGAAGAGAGATAAAAAATTCATTTGAAATTCATTTTTTATGCTCAAAATATTCAATCATGCACATCATATGCAAATGCAATTCATTTTATTTATTTATTTATTTTCAAATCTCTTTAAGGCTCTTTTAGGAAAGGGTACTTGTTCCTGTAAAACAAAGTTTAAAAGAGAAGAATGCAATGAAGGTGAATGCAATGGTAACCCTCACTTAACTTTAGTTAAGTATTTTTTCCCCAGTGGAGTCGCCAGATTGTGAACCCTTACCAAAATCGGTCCCTTCCGAGCTACCGGGGTCTGCCCGTGAGGACGGGGATGTTCACTCGGGGTGATGTATGTGTGTAGATTCACCATTTAATTTATTTTGATAAAGGGGAAAAATTAAGAAAGAACCCTTAGTGACTCCATTTTGCGATTAACCTATTTCTAGGTAAATCGCCCCAATGGATGAAAGACACAAGTCTACAAACCCGAGGTGAATTCGGAGGTTATGTCATGCACTCATCTACATGTTCTTCTCCTATATGTATGTAATGCAGGAATGAAGAGATTTAAAGAATATTAAATGTGGACCTGCTATTTGGGGTTAGATCCCGAATATGCCTATGTACTCTCGTTTGAATGAGAGATCAAGGTCAATGTAGTTCGAACTTGCCTATTTAAAGGCGTGATGAAGGGGGAGGGATGCATGTATGCATGCTATGAGTGTGTGAATGTGAATTTAGGTCTTTTGGCTGAAAAGGAGTTTATCGATGTCCGTGGTCGAAAAGGGAGTTTATCGACGTCCATGGTCGAAAAGTGTGAAATTTAGGCCTTGTGGCCGAAAAAGGAGTTTATCGACCTCTGTGGTCGAAAAGTGTGAAATTTAGGCCTTGTGGCCGAAAAAAGAGTTTATCGACGTCCGTTGTCGAAAAGTGTGAAATTTAGGCCTTGTGGCCGAAAAAAGAGTTTATCGACGTCCGTTGTTGAAAAGTGTGATTTTTAGGTTGTTTCCATTGGGGGAGATTGATTTTTTATTAAACCTTAGGGCCAAAAAGATGATTTTAGAGTGGCGCTGCGACCAAAAGAATGATTTTTAGGCCTTAGGGCCAAAAGGTGTGATTTTAGGTGGCGCTGCGGCCAAAAAATTGATTTATTTAGGCCTTGTGGCCAAAAAGTGTGATTTTAGGTGGCACTGCAACCAAAAGATTGATTTGTTTAGGCCTTGTGGCCAAAAAGTGTGATTTTAGGTGGCGCTGCGATCAAAAGATTGATTTGTTTAGGCCTTGTGGCCAAAAAGTGTGATTATGCTATGCAAGATGTCATGTATGCATGATTTGAGAAGGGGTAGAAGAGAATTAAGTCAAAAAGATTGAGTTTAAAATCATACCTGTGGCAATTGGTCTCCGCTTCACAGCTTAAGTTTGATTTTTGGACTTATTTTGTATGATTATTATGAATGAATGCAAGTTATCACAACAATGCAATGCAGAAAAACAGTAAAAAATTGCCTAGAGATGAGGAATCACCGAAGACAAAAAGGGAGAAGAGAGCGGCTGTCAACACAGCTCAAGGTGTGAGGAAAAAGGATGTTGGAGAGGTATCTATAGGGTAATTTTCGGTTAAATAGTTGACTTAGGGCGGCCTAGAGCGCCCTGGAGGGCGGTCCGGAGCGCCTTCGGAAGGCGGCCAGAGGCACCTTCCCAGGGCGGTCTGGGGCACCCTGCCTCAGCTATTCGCGCGTTTTTTGTCCCGAAGCCTTTTCGGGACGTTCCAAGACTCCGATAGCTTTTCCGAGGGCATCTCCGTGACCCTCGTAAAATCCCAGACGTTTCTAGTACCATGAAGACATACTTTCGGCACTCTTTTCCAGCGACGTCCGGTCCGGCTCGACTGTTTACAGTCTGAGGAACTCGGTTTTCTGAGCCTCAAAATTCGAGTATTCACAATAATTTACATATCATATAACATAAATCTATATGACAAAATTAAACGAATGATGCAATATGAGAGAGACGGATCCTAGGCTTTAGTTGACTGACCCGAGCAAAAGGAGGTGGAACTGACTTTGTTAGTCGCCAAACAAAACCTGAAATCATAGAATTGCGATTTGATGAGTTGCATACTTAGCAAGTATAAACTAAAAAAATATAAAAAAAATAGTAAAATCACAAATCAAATTCATACACCAAACCTGTCGATGGCAAACTTATTTTATATGATTCCTTTAACTTTGAGAGCTGTAATCGATTTAACCACTAATTCCATATAATTCTATAACGACAGAAACATATAACAATATACAGATATCTTTGACATAGGATTCCGTTTATTCTTTAAGTCGAAGCTACTATAACCAATGATACCTTACAATTCCATATAACAATTACAATTTGGCTGGCAAGTAACAAACTCTATATATAAGACCGAAAATTCATCGGTCTCAAAAGACTCAATTTCTACCTTGATTGTTCTATTGTGCCTCTTGTACGCTTTCCTTTCTTTTTGTTTAGTTTCGGATTCTCATGGAGCAATTTCTTTTATAAGTTTCAAATGTCATCTAGTTTAGAGTGTTGTTTTCTGTTGCATCTGCCATGGATGATGTTTCTGCTGATTGTTTGATTTGTGGCTATTTAACTTAACATTTTGTATTCATTGTTGATGTTATAAGGCTTATATTATTATAAATGTCCATTGCAAATCAAAGCATGTTGTTCAAAGTCTACGGAAAAAGATTCTGTTGCATGATTAATGTGTGAATGTCTGATCTCCTGGGTTATGGTTGTGTCTTTTGCTACTGTCTAGGTTATAAATTCAGTGTAACACCTCATTCTATAACCCTATGTCATAAAACAGGCCATTTTTTTTTACATAAATCGGATGGCATTACTCTCAATTTATCTCACGGTCACATATATAATTACATAGGCATACATCACCATTCACATAGGAAGCGTGTCATCATACAAGCATTCTTTCATTTAAACCTATTAAGGGTAGCTTATCCATTCACCGAACTATAATCATTATAAGCATGTAAAATAGTTCACATTCATCAACTTAAGTACGTCCCATTAATAGTCCAAAAGCTACATGCATATCAATTCTTATTACATGCCATTAACTACATAATATAGTGTTTACAAACAAGCAAAGACCTCATAATGTTATATTTACATATCAAAACAAAACATGCTAGATGTCATG
>CANUEY010191917.1:0-11895 GCA_948099555.1 Croton setiger
TTATGTAGTATTGCAAGGGGCCCCTCATGTTTTGATATCCGAATCTATTAATGGATGTTCCCTCATAGAAGAATTGGGTCCTACTGAAGCTTCCAAAACTAACAACCAGAAAATCATGGAGGTTGACAGTGTAAATGACAAGTTTTCATTTATTCTTAATAGTAATAATTTAGTAAAAATTTAAAAAGAACAATAGTACTTTTAGAACAAAATATTCCCCTACATAAAAATTTAAAATTTAAATTAGATAGAAGTAATTTAGTAAATATTTAAAAGAACAGGAATATTTTTGGAATAAAATATTTTTTCTATTCCTAGTTTATATTTAGATTAGCAAATCAAATGAAATATTGAAAGTGAGGTATAAAATTAAGATTAAATAAGGTTAGAAAGGTAAATTGTCATATTAATAGCCGAAAAATTGAGAATAATTAATATTAGGATAATTCTATTTTACGGAAACAAAACGAACAGATAAAAAATTCTAATTTTACAAATACAATATAAAATAGTTTTGGCAAAATTTAAGTAAAAAAATTGAAGCAAATGATTTAACACAAATAAATAGTATGCATAACGATGATGATAGAAATGCCTAAACCTCGACGAGATTTCCGAAATTCCAAATAGTTCAGTTTTTTTTTTTTCTCAGAATAATATTTTAAGCTCTTTCTTGTTTCCAAAATATTTTAATGTGTTTACTTTAATTCAGAAATTCTTCTTCTTTCAAAAAATATATATTTTAGTCTTTATTTTAATTTTAGATTTTAAAGAAATTTGAAAAAAAGAAAAAAAATGAAATTTTATTTTCAATTTAGTTGTCATTTCGTTGCGTTCTAATTTTTTTAATTTTTTTTATTTTCAATTTAAAAATGAAAATATGATTTATAAAAATAATATTTGATTTTAGTTTTTATTTCAAATTAATAAAAAATAATGAAGGGGTTGGACGATATAAAAGCAGAAGCACGCAGGGGAGACCAGGGAGAGAGAAAGGGAGTCCAGGGAAGTTCTTTCTGCTGGAAACCCTAAATTTCTTTTTGGGTTTTTAAGCTAGGAATTGGAGTTTCTCTGTAATTGGTAGGCAATTGTTCTGAGGTACCTTTGAATCCTTTTCTGTTTATATTTCAATTTGAAAAAATGAAAGGAAAAGTCTGGGAAGCAGACTAAGTAAAATATTCATTTCTGTTGAATGGTTTTCGCTTCATTTTATTCTAATTTAGGAATGATTGAAACTGAGTTTGAATTGCTTCCTTTTGCTCTGTTTCTTTTAGTGCTGGAATTAATGAAATTAAAATATTCACTTTGATTGGTAGGTTTTTCTTAGTGATGCTGGAAGTCATTTCATATATACTGCTTCTGGATGATTCAGTTTAATCCATTTGATTGCTTCTTTAAAATTGTTGATTACTTTTCTGGGATTGGTTATGATGACAAATCTGTATAGATTGCTGCATTTGCATAGTTTGTTGGTCATTAGGAAATGAACAGAACGGTCTGATTTATTTGATTTGTTGCCATGCTCAATATGCATATAATTTCTTCATCAGGAATACCTTGTTCATGTCATTACTGATGTCTTTTCTGTTTAAAAGATCCAGGATTAGATGTAGGTCTTCCTTGGAAATATTGTTTCAATTACTGTTAAGGTTCTGGATTAAAATATAGATCTTTTTATTGGACTCTTTGGTTTTCATTTGTTTCTGGACTACTATGGGTATGGATCTGTGTTTTTGCCTTTGATGGTCCTTAATCTTTTTGTTAAGATCTGAAACCTTTTTAAATGTTGATTGCATAAACCAAAAAGGAAGAGAACATATTGGTCAATATAGGTTGTTTGGCTTTCATTTCAGTTTGAGGTTTTTACTGCATTCATCCCTGATTTTAGATTTGTTAAGCTTGTTTGAACTAAAACAATTCTATTACATCTGGCAGTCTCCTATGATTCTGTTTCATCTTAGAAATTTTCTGTTGACATGTACCATTGTCCAGAAACTGTTCCTTCAAGATTATCACTGGCAGATGTTCTGTTATGCATCAGTATAACATGCCTTCATCTTGCTTACCTTTTTTATGTCATTTTTATTGTTGATAATTTTGATGTAGGTCTTTGAATAGAATGATGTATGCTGTTTAAATTTGATTGATTTCCGGTATTCATGTGATGAATGTAGAACATTTCGGTTAGTTTGCTTAAAGATGATTCATCATATTAGTATTTCTGTTTAAATGATTAGAAAGATGTTTTGATACATTTGGTTTTAATCATTGATATTCTGTGTTTGAAGGTTATTTGTGATATCATTTGTTGCTTGGCTGCATATTCATGCTTTCTGTTTTAAAACAAACTCATTCTTGATGGATTAAAAATTGTCATTTGCATAATTTTAATCAATATCGATAGAGTTAAGTATATTTAATCAATATTAATAGTTTCTGTTTTTGTTGCTGACTATTTGAAAGTGTATTTGCATGTTAACAGATTGTTAGCAGATTTTTTGCATGATGGATGATTAATCAAACTTGCAATGAAATCAGTGCTTCGAACTTTTACACAGGTTTTGGAGAACTTGTTCAGAGATCTGATTTTGAAAAGAAACTCTGTACTAAAGTAGGAGAAAAGGTGCTACAAATTAACCCTGCTTTTGATATATTCTTAGAGAAAGTTTCAAATGCTGACACTGGAGGTATATTTTTATTTTCGTTTTGTATTTTTATTCAATTGCAATTATATTTGTCCATCCTTATTCTTGTATTCTTTTTTTTCTATTTTCAAAAATTCAGCAGCTATGCCTATAGACATAAATGCAAGATATCAATTAATGGAGATACAAATGGAGGCCCTAAGAAAAAGTTGCAAGAAACAATTACAAAACGATAAAACTATCCAAAGTATTTTCTCTTATTTTTGTAAGTTGAGAGCAGAGGGGTCACTTCCTTCTAACTTTTAGGAAAAATTGTTTTATGTCAGTAGACAATCTTTTAATGTTGGCTATACTTACATGATTGTAAATCCATCAAATGATTCAATCAGACTGATTTTGGGATATGATGATTCATTTGAAACTATAGTGAATGACTTGGCTGAATATCAGATTCACTATAGTTTGAATGCTGAAAATTAAAGTGAGTGTAAGATCAAAGAATTTCAAAGTGAGTGTAGCTCGCATTATATTTGAAGAATTATTTGGTACACTTGAAAATATGTATCAACAATCTTTACACCACACACAGGAATAGTCCATACTTATGGAACAGCGTTTGAATCAATTCAGAGAAAGGAAGATTAAGGAAAAGAGAGATAATCTGGCTCAACAATTGTTACCTGAAGCAGCTTCTTTTTTAGTTTCTGTTTTTCAAAGCCATGACCACTAAACCATTTGGAACTAAATTTCTACTTGCAAAGATGCAGATTTCTTTTGCTGATTTGAAGCCACCACTGTTGTTACCGGGTTCAATAGATGATTATAAAAATATATTCAACCAGCAGCTCCAGCAAAAAGCTCTACCTGAGTCTTTGGGGATACATGCATTTGTAAATGAAATGATGACAGAAGCTGGAGCAATAGTCTATTTGAAATCATCATTCAGGAAGAAAGAAGCCGAAGCAATAGTCTATTTGAAATCATCATTCAGGAAGAAAGTAGAATTTTGGTGACTGTCAAACAGCAAGAAACACTATGTTGCACCATTATCTTCATTAATATAAATCACAAGCTTAGTGTTGCTTCTAATTTTGAACTTCATCTCTATTTTGAGTTGAAGCTGAGATTAGAATTAAGAAACGCCTGCATTTGGGTTTCTTACTCGCTTGACAGTCACCAAAATTCTACTTTCTTCCTGGAATGATGATTTCAAATAGACTATTGCTCCGGTTTCTATCATCATTTCATTTACAAATGCATGTATTTCCAAAAACTCAGGTAGGGCTTGTTGCTGGAGCTACTGGTTGAATATATTTTTAATCATCTATCGAACCCGATAACAACAGTGGTGACTTCAAATCAACATAAGAAATCTGCATCTTTGCAAGTAGAAATTTAGTTCCAAATGGTTTAGTGGTCATAGCTTTGACTGGAGCTGGAATGTAACCTTTATTGCACAAGTTAATTCCTCTTGCAAACAGCTCATTAATTTCTTTGTAATTCGTAATTCACCGTTCTTGTTTTGTTGAACGATATCGCCATAGAGCTCCGTCATCTCTATAGTATTATGAATAAATTCATCAATCATCTCTGCAATATCTGAAAAACAGAAACTAAAGAAGAAGCTGCTTCAAGTAACAACTGTTGAGCCAGATTATCTCTCTTTTCCTTAATCTTCCTTTCTCTGAATTGATTCAAACGCTGTGACATAAGTCTGGACTCTTCCTGTGTGTGGTGTAAAGATAGTTGATACATAGATAGTTGATACATATTTTCAAGTGTACCAAATAATTCTTCAAATATAGTGCAGACTTCATCTGCAGACTCTATTCTAGGAGAAAGAAGGTAACAAAAAGATTTTAGAAGAATATAAAACAGCCCTCACATTTACAAAAATTAATAAACAGTCCCTACATGCACAACATATCCAAAACAGTCCACCCACGTTCATTTCTTCACATAAAAACATTTAATAATTTACAAACAGTCCTTAATATATATATATATATATATATATATATATATATATATATATATATATATATATATATATATATATAGACACACACACACTTAAAGCAGTCCAAAAACTTGACAGTTCAGACAGAAACTGCCACAAAAACATAGACCACAATTATCAACACAGTGTTAAGCTAAAACAGTATTATTTTTATATTTGCATCATTTTGAACTAGAAATGTCTTTTAAAAAATGAACAAAAACCAAGCAGCAATATTCAATTAAATGACAATGAAAACAGTCAAACCCTTAGATGCCTAACTCAGTTTTCAAAACAGTAACCCAAATTAAACTGAAGATGAACACAAAAACCATTAGACATTATCCCAAGAAACAGAACCATGGGAACATAGAAGATGAATACTATAGAGAGGGACATAGCCCTGGCACATCAAACACAAGAAGAAGGGACTGCACATAAGACAGGAGCAGGAAAGAATTGCCCTAAAACCCACTCTACTGGCAGAAAAGGAAGCAATCTTCAAAAGCACAGTAAAAATGATGCAAATAAATGAACTCAAAACCTTTTAATGACAAATCACACAAACATCAATTCAATAAGCAGACCAATACAAAATACATCAGAAAATTAACTTATGGCAATTTAACTTGCAATGGAAAAACAAAACTAAATGTAGAGACAAAAAAAGAGCTTCAAAATGACCTAAACAGCAATCAAAACCCATAAGGCAAATTGATAACACAGTTTACTGAGTTGGAATCCAAAATAGAAGCAATTTCAAATGAAAAACACCATCAACAAGAATTGAAAACCAGCACAAACATCACCATTCTCAGTCTGGTTCCCAGACATCAATTAATATTATGCAACACAGAATTTAAAACAAAAAGAACAGGCAAGGGTACCTTAAAATCTCTTCGGATTATATTGCCAAGCTCAAGCGAATATGGGTTCCAGTATCTTTCACAAAGAAATTACAAAGGTTCTAAGAAAAAAACTCACTCAATATCCAATTCGGAACTGTTCCTAGTTTCAAATCAATTTTGAAACAGGAACCAAAATTCCTGATTCTAACCTAAAATACAGAAATCCCCAAATTCCCAATTTTAAAGAAACAAATTTTCCCCCAAATTACAAACTCTCAAAATTCCCAATTCACAGAAACAAAAACTCTAAATTGAGAATGGAAGCTTACTGGTTCCCTTAATTTTTGAACCCCCTTTATGGAATTGAAAGCTTTCTCCCCACTTTTTGATTTCTAGAAGCCCTTCGTTTTGTAGGCAGCCGCTTCTGTCTTCTCTCCTCTGTCCTTTCTTTGCCTTGCGTGCCCCTTCTGACCTCTGCGGTCTCAACCACGCTAGACCAACGAAATAGGCGCTCTGTTTTCGCTTCTTTTCTGCCTTCGTTTCACAGTTTCCATTCTCAACTTTCATTTTATTCTTCTTCTCTCCTTCTACCTGCGTCTGCAGTTTCTGTTTTCCTCTCTGCTCCCTCTTACACACACTCTCTCTATATTTACTCTCTAACTCTTTTCCCTTCTGCTTCACTGGATAGCTGGCATTTTATGAAGTTTACTGTATTGATACTTATTATAAAATGAAATTTTCATTGCTTATTTTTATATTCTTTTTCCATTTAAACTATAATTCAAATCAACTAACGAATTACTTAAAAAAAATATAGTAAATTTATTTCTTCTACTGATATTTACAGTGTTTCCTTTTTTTTTTTTTGCAGTGACAGCCAAAAGATAAACTATGTGAACTAATTACACATTTTGTGATTTAAATTATTTTTATGAATTGTGTATGAAATTTTATTAAACAATTATTTTAATTGTGTGGTTAATAATTTTTGCTTTTTTGTTTTTTAGGAAGAGTATAACAATAGCTATATGATCTTGATTTTTAATTTGTTTTGCATTTAATATATTTCTTACATTTATTATTGCTTTTAATTAATTATTTAAAATTTAATTATTTTTTCGTGTACTAATTTTAATTTTTCCAAGACTAAAAACTGTGTGATTTTCTACTTGGATTCATTTATTGGGTTTCTTCATATTATTTTTCTTTTGTTTCCAATATTAAAACCTTTGTGGTTTTTTACTTGGATTTATTTATTTATTTTTCCCGTCTATATTATTTTGTTGGTGACTAAAATCTTCAGATTTTCTACTCCTACCAACATTAAAACATTCGTGATTTTCTAATCAAATTTTTCCGAGATTAAAATCATTATGAGTTTCTATTCCATCGAGATTATAATCCGTGCGGTTTTCTACTTAATTTTTATTGTATTTTGGAGATTGTGTTGCTCATGAAAAACTGGTTTTTATTTGTTTTCAATATACTGCTAAATTTTTGTTCTATTTTGAATTTTGAATATCTTTAAAAAAAAGTGGTTTTAAATTATTTTGCATATTGTCGAATTAATTGGTTTTAAAAATTTTTAAATTACTATCCTCTGGAAATTATTTTTAATTTTTCAAAAAATTAATCCAATTTTATAAAAGTTGAATTCGTTTTTATTTTAAAAATAAGATAAGGTTTGAACTCAGATTTTCTAAACAAGAGAGTTTGATATGTAATTTTTTTTATTTTTAATATTTTTAAAATGTAAAACTTAATTAATGATATAAATATTCAAATGGTAAATTAGGTAATCAAAATGACATAGATAATAATGACATTCTCAATGTCTGATTTCTGATTTGTAATATTAAAATATTAAAAAAATGAAAAAATAAAGAGTACAAGTTGTCTGAAAATGTGTGAAAAATTATGATTAAATACCATATTACAAATTAAAATTAATAAAATTCTCTATCAGATTATCATTATCATAAATTAGTATTTATATAATTTTTGAACTGCTAAACATCACCCAATAACTATATACAAAATACATAATCCTAACTACTTTGACTTTAGTTTAATAATGGAACACAAATATCTTTTAAAAAATTGGAAAATTATTATTTCTCAAATTTTAAATACTAAAATATGGAAAGATATACATTTCGTATCAAATTGTAAAAAATTTGAAAAATCAAATATCATCTTAAAATTCATTAATAAAATTTAAATGATTAATTTAAAATATTAATTTTTTATCTTTGCGATAATGTATTGTATTATAATAGCAAAATATAATTAATATGATTAATTTAAAATATTAATTTAATTTTATAAACCCTATAAAATAGTTTACTATAGCTTTGAGGGAAAATACTATTTTTTTTTAATTTACAGTTTTATTTATTATTATTTCTAATTAATTTTATAATATTATAAAGTCTTTGCTAAAAAAATTTAATTTTTTGCAGGAGATTTGCTAGAAAAATAAATGAGATACATTAAAGAAGAATATCTTATATTTTTTTATATGTATTTTTTTCTCCAAATAATAATTTGTAGTCTTTTTTTTAGATAATAATAATAAAATAATATTACTTAGAGAAATAAAAAATAATACTTAATTATTTTCAATACCTACCCCTTTATATATATATATATATAAAATAAAAATTATACCTTTATATTTAATTATGAAATTTAAAAATAAAGGAAACTCTAATAATATACTATCATCCATATTTACGTTATTTTAATCTCACGTGGACTTTATTAAATTATATGGTTCTATTTTAAATATTAAACCATTAGAAATATTTGATGTAACATTTTCTTATTATTTATACCTAAACATGAATTTTAATTTTGTATATAATACGTTGTCTTAAAATTATGGTACTTTCATTTCACAATTAATATTGCCTAAAATAATACAATTACCATAATTATTATAAAAATGATCTAAAATTATGGCCTAAAATAATGATTTTATAGATCTAGAATAATGGATTCGTCCTCTTCTTTCCATATTCAAAAACTCTATATGCAAATTCAAGTAAAATAATAGTAGTATAAAATAAAATAAATAAATATATTCATATATTTTTTTAAAGAATAATATATTAAGAAATTATCCACCAATCTATGACTATTATATATAAATAGACTTACATATCACCTATTTTTTTTAAATAACATACTAATAAAATCTTTTACTTTTATGAAATTAATCAATTGTATAATATATTATATTCTAATATTTTCTTTCCACAAATATTTCATAATTACTAATGTTGGTACTACAGATGAAAAGAAATGAATTATTAGGTTATGATTTTTCTAAATTTTTTTAAATACCAACATTTTTAGTTCAACTATCAATCAATAATTTGAAATCCTGAAAAATTTTATATTGTTAAATCAACTCTAACTTCTGTAATGACTAAAGTTGAATTGAACCAACCCTTACTTGACGGTTCAGTTTAGATTGGTTAAATTCAATATTTTTTTTCACATATGTAATTTTAGGTATGATTATGTACCATACAGTCAATCCATTGAAATATAGAAACTAATCTATTCTCAAATATTGGTTGCATATAATAAAAATATAATTTAATTTCATTAAAAAAAATCTATACTTTTTAAATAATATATTTATTATGAGATTCAACTGTAACAGTTTAGGATAAAATATGAGTGGACAAATCAGGTTACAAGAATTGACCTTTGTTCAGTTTAAACCAGCTTTGATCATGAACGAGGTTCATAAGATATTATCCCCTGAAGTAGACCACGATCATGAGATTCAAGATTGATTTTTGAATCATCGGTTCATGGTTGGTTCATGATTCACTGGCATTTCAATTTAAGTTCGTGGTTCAAATGATCAATTGAAACCAAAATATAATTTTTTTTTTTAAAAAGACCCAATTATGAATCATAAAGATTCACGATTACTGGCATAATTATGATTCAATTATGATTATAATTGAAAATTTTCAAGAACCATGAACTTGACGGTTTGATCCACTTTTATGGCGGAATGATTCGAATTAGCATCTGGCCGATCAATCCACACATCCTATTTACAAAAATAAAATAAAGAACATATGTTTATGTAAAATCTAGATGGGTTGAGGTTGTGTGTTCTTCGTATTTTTTTTTCCGTTTTAGTGAGATGTGCGAAATTGAGTATGAGTGTTCAAGACAGGAGGTCAGTTTTGGAGGACATGACGGGAAACACGCCTCGAACCCTTATACTGTTAAGAGTAGATTAGAGTTAAAAAAAGGGAAATTATATGAAATAGCACGCTTTGAACTATTATTGCTCTTTTTTTTTTTTTACTTTTATTGTTGTTAATTTATTTTAATTAATTAATCAAAACTAAAAAATTGAATACAAATATTTGTGAATATAACTTATTTATATTTGTCAAATTTATCTGTATATCTCAATATAAATCAGTATTAATCAATATTTCTCCGTATTTTTCAATATAAATATATATTTGTCAATATTTATCAGCATTTGTCAATATTAAATTATATTGATAAGTATTGAGTAATATTGACTGAATTTATTTTGAAAGAATTCATGATATTATTTTGGAAGAATTTTAAATTATATTGATCAATATTGACTTATATTAACAAATATTGATTTTTAATTTTCCGGTGATGGTTGCCGAAAAACACCTAACTGTGGCGCTGACCATTTTCCAGCCACCTTATAAAATTTGGAGGAATGGTAAATTATATGACAGATATTAACACATATTGATTGAATATTAAATTTTTTATTTTTGGTCAATTAATTAAATAAATTAATATTTTTAACAAATTGTATAGTCTTTAGAGTTTTAAAAGTCAAAATGTGTTTTTATTTATTTATTAATTCTCTTAATAATCTTATTCACATACATACAAATCTTTCCCTATTAATTTTTTTAATGAGATATTTCCCTATTAAATTATAGAAAGTCAAAATATGAGCTTAGTATATGGTTTTCTTTAAGACTTGTGGATAAGAAGTTTTTAGGTAAAAATTTTTAAAAAATTACTTTTTAAATATAGTTGTAGAGTAATATTATTTGATTGGTTAGTAATATCTTTTTTAAGAGGAACTAAAAAAGAAAGTAGCAGAGAAAAATTGTAAAAAACAAACGAAAATAAGAAAGTAAAGATAAAAAAATAGCTTGAAAATGTGTGAAAAAACTATGTTCAGATACCATATTACAAATTAAAATTAATAAAATTGCTCTCTGTGATTATCATTATCATAAATTAGTATTTATATATATTATATTGATTAAAAATAATATTTTAAATATACAGAAATACAATTTTGTTTTATCAAAAATTGATTTAAAGAAAAAACAACTTTAAAATTTACGAAAATCCATTTTATTTTCCACAAATTTGGCTACATATGTATAATGTTAGTTTAGTTGATTGATAACCTATTACATATTATTAAAAAAATACTTAATGTATGAAAGATTTTTTCAAGAATATAAATAATCAGATTAATTTTCAGAGACTGATTGCAAATAAGAATGTGAAGAAATTTGTATAATAGTAATTTAAAAGAAAAAATAAAAATTGTACATAATAAATGTGAGGGCTACTCTTAGATCTCTACAACTTGGGTTTCAGGCCCATAAATTTGAGGTCAAGAATATTCAGTAACTTGAGTTTCATGCTTACTAACTCTATCTCGAAAATATCAAGGCCAACATACCTAAAGAGACTTATTTTTTTGACAGGAAGATTCATTGTAAGTTTTTATGTTCTAAAAGGTTCCTTTTTTAAGTTTTAAAGGGACGAATTTATATATATGTTATGAACAAAATATATACACTTTGTGAACATACTTTATAAAACAATTTTTATATATCCATACTTTATAAAACAATTTTTATATATTCATAATAGATTTGATATTACGAATGTTTTGTGAAAATTTTATAAACAGTTTTTGAATAATTTTTGAAAATTGTTGTTTTCTCTTATCCCTTAAAAGATAAAAAAGCTTCTTTTTTTTTAAAAAAAATCTTTTTATCGTTCTCCCACATATCAAAACAACTAGGTTTTTCAGCCCCTATTGGCCCAAAATATAATTAAGACACTTTTTTTATTTTTTTTAAATGGATTATTATTAGATTTTTTTACAAAATTATGCATACAAAATTTTTAAAATACATATTGGATCACTTGAATAAAATAATATAGTACTTTCAAAATAGATTAAATAATTATAGAAAATGTCATTTCTATCAACAAAGATCAAAATATAAAAAAATACTTATTATAACATTACTTCTAATCCTTGTATTATTTGCGTTTTGCTATGATTTACAATTCGTTTGCAATTTGTTTATCATTATTTATCATTTCTTTGTAATTAGTT
>CANUEY010192066.1:0-33371 GCA_948099555.1 Croton setiger
ACTTTAACCGTTGACTAACGGTCAAAGGATCTCAGAGTACAATTTCCAAAAGTTAGGGACTATTTGATACAATTTTAGAAATAGAGGGACCTACGAGTCTATTAGGCCAAATCTCAGGGACCCAATAGTAATTACCCCTATATATATATATATATATATATATATATATATATATATATAGGAATGTGTGTCTATGTGTATCAACAAGTGTCTATGTGTATCAACAAAGAAAGGGGAACTATATATATGTAGAGAAACTTGAAATAAAAGGGAAGTAGGAAGCAGAAAACCAACAAAACTTAGTTTAAAGTTGGAAATAGAAGTGAAGAGAACAAAAGGAAAGAATGAAAGGGAGAGAGAGAGAGAGAAAATAAAAACCAAAATAGTTTATGAAAATATGAACAAAAAACAGAGGAAAAGAAATAGAAAGAAAGAAAAGAGTAACTAAGGTGCTCCCTAACGTTTGAGGGAGTATAAGAACAGAAGAGGAATGATAGAAGAGTGAAAATGAAGAAGAAAATGAGAGAAAACAGAAAGAAGAAGAAACCAGAAAGAAAAGAAAAAATAAATGAGAAACCACCGTACATGGTGGATCATGGGTCATCGAGGAAGGTTGTATTGGAGCTAGGGAGGTCACCAACGTAGAAAAGATGCCGAAAAAAGGGAAAAAGGCTGCTAGAAACCGAAGGTTACTATTCACGTGAACAGTAATCCTAATTACAGGGAGGCATGAAGAAGACAACCCAAAACGGCAGCTCAGCCTGCGTTTTGAGGTATTTTTTCACCAGGGTTACCTGAATTTTGTAAAATTACAAATTGATCTTTAAAGTTATAAGTTTATGCAATTGAGTCCCTTTAAAAACTTTGAATTCTTTTTAATTTGGTCCTTCCAAATTATAATTTATGCAAATTATATTTTGAGCCCTTAAGTTCTAGAGTGCATATAATTATGTCCTTCAGAACTTTTAATTCTTTTCAGTTAGGTTCCTTTGCCTAATTAAATTATAAATATTGCAAATCAACTCCTGAACTCACTGCTAGACTTTAATCAAACCCCTGAAAACTTTAAAATTTATGCAATTGAGTCCTTTTGGGTTTGATGTAGAATTTATTGTATTAATTGGACTAATTAGTCAATTAATTAAATTAAATTATGATAAATATTGTCAAATACAATTAATATATGATAAATTAAGGTTAATATTAAACACAAATATCCTTATTAAATATTTTAAATATAGTAAATATATGTCGATAGTTGAAATTCAAATAAAATAAAAATATTCTAGAACTATTATTAATATGATAAAAAGAAAATAAATATAAAGTCATGCATTTCATTTCAATGAAATATAAATGAAGAAAATTAAAGATTTATATTATATAAGACCAAAATATAGGAGGGGAGCGAGGGAAACAACCTGATGTCTGATATTAGTCCTGATTTTGAGGTAAGTGTAATTTAAAAATGATAATTGAAATGATTTGTTATTTGCAATTGAGATAATAATTGTTTGTTGGATCGGTACTGAAGTCCGATCAATTGAATATATTGAAATTGATTGTTTGTTGATTAATTGGCTTGGTACTAAAGTCCGATCCATTGATCATATTGAAATTGAGATGATAATACATATGAGTATATAGATGTCATACAAAGCATTTATACAAGACTTAATAAAGGAGTTGTGACCATATTGACTTTGTATTTGCAAAATTTCACAGGCGGGACTCACAGGTCATTATACTATTTTACAGTCAGAACCTTCAGGTCGATATATGATTTTACAAATGGACCTTTCGGGTCGTACAAGAACTTAATTCTAGTCAGCCATATGATATATGAAATTCTCGAGACAGTACTTGGTTTGATGGGTTACAACCAAATTAAATGAAATCATATGACATAAGCACGTGCATATTGATGTTATTAATTAATTGTTATGAAATTATTGATATTGCAGATTTAATTTATAGTAGTTTATACTTGCTGATTATGCAATTCAACTAAATCGCGATTTGTGTTTCAGGTTTTTGTTGCATCTGTCAGACTAGAACACAACGTGAAGTATAGCACTTCACACTTAATTTTCTCAGGTCAGTCAGTTGAAGTATAGGATCTCTCTTCCTCATTGTTGCATCTGCATGTACGGTTATGTTTAATAGATTTATGTTGAATATCGTATAATTATAACACTATGCATTACTTTATTGATATATGTATATGTTATATGTTATAAGTAAAACATGTGACAACTAATGTAAATTATAGTAAACACTGCTTGACGTATTATAATATAGATGTATAAAAAAATGTGATTTGTTTAATAAATGATGTATATAGGGAAAGAGTTGTCACTATATGTAATTGGCAGAAATCTATTTTCATCATTGATTTGTATTTAATCAGCAAAAATGGTTTTGGTTGTAACTTTTGCTATAGGTGTCAGATATGACAACTTTTCGGGGCTTTACACTTGTAACACCCCAATGTAATGCCTTAAAATGTCATTTAAGTTTCCAAAATGCATTTTGAAATTTTTTTCCTATGTTTACTAGCATGTTTTTGAACTTTTTCATTCTTTACTGAATTCTATTGATTGTTATTGATAATGATTTTTATTGAATCTTGTTGAATAGTGTTTATTGATTCTTATTGAAACTTACTGAAATTGTCATCTTCATTTTCTCTAACTTGTTGAAACCTTAACCGCCAGCCTCACCTAACCGCTGTCTAACCGAAAAATGGCCACGAGACCAACCGAGCTATACCAAATATGAAAGTTCTCAAGAAGACAAGTCGTTTGACACCAAAATCAGAGCCATAGGGTCGCCGAAGAGCGACGAAAATGACGTTGTAAAATTCTACAATTTTTGAAGAATTTCCTTTGATTGGCGATCTTGAGGGTGTTGCACTCTCTCGGACATCAACTTTTTACTAGTGGGGCGCGTGTTGGTGGTAGTGGCCGGAGGATGCGGCATCGGCGATTTGAAGTGGCTGCCATAAATAGCTGCAAATGATGTGTCTTTTTTTTTATTAAAAAATTATTTTTATTAGGAATGGGTTCTGACATTTTTTGCCTTTTTTTTCACTTACATGTTTTTTTATTAGATATATTATTGGAAAAAGAAATTTCAAACAAAAATGAAAATTAAAAAATAAAAAATTAATTTTTTTATACAAATAGGAATTATCAAATTGTTTCTGAAACAGAGTATATCCTGAAATCAAAAGGCATCAAAGCCAACCATTGTTCACCTCCATTCACTGCTGTTCACTATCGGAACGGCCAAGCTAAAGTTGCCTGTCACCATCTCAAGTCACGGCAAGGACGACCGACACCATACCTTCGATTAAAGACAGTGGAAAGTGAAGTTTTGAAAATAGATTCAAATTCTTCAACCTCCAATTATTCAGTATTCTGACAATGAATTTCTGATTTGAGACAACTGATCGAAAGCCGAAGAGATAGTGTTCATTTTGGTACCAAACTTGCCACCGTTTTTTGGCAAAAACAAAAGTCACATTGCGCTGCCGATAGATTATTTTTTGTGTTTTCTAGTGACATATGGTAGAGTCACAAAAAAATAAGGCCATATTTTGAATCTACGAGTTGAGAACTTTTCGATAACATATCATTTGTTAAGTTTTATCATTGTTACAATTTTCCAACGTTGGCGGCTAGGGCTTTTTCAATGAAGAAAAATGTGACATAACTTTCTATTACATTTTACTGAATTATATTAATATTTATTAAATTTTATTGAAGCGTACTAATACAGAATTATGAAAAAGAGTTTGAAAACAATATTTTTGGCATGTCTATTTAAAATGCGGCCAAAATTACTTAAACTCAAAAAAAATCAACAAATTTGTATTAAATTGATAAAAATCCGTCAAAAACTAAGCTAAAAGAATTCGCCAATCAGCTTATTTTCCCTAGTTTTTATATATCTTGTAGGAGAAATTTTCAGAGACTTTATATTTTATTTTTCAAAAATATATTTTATATGAGAACTTTTTAGCTTGTTTTCCTCAAAAATATAGAAAAGTCATGAGTCCATTCCATTACTAAATTTATATTTTTCAAAAAATAAATTAGCACTACCAAAAGAAGAAAGTTTGTGTGCAGCAGAGAACACCTTATCACTATATACCTCCTGTAGAAACATAGCGTCAACCAATTATCACCAAAATTCAAAACGTTGCGTGCTGGAAGGGGCTTTGATTTGCCATTGTAATTTAATTTAGTTACAACATCAAAAACCATTATTAGTTTAATTAATAACATAGTCCTCTTAAAAAATAGTAATATAATAATAAATACTTGACTAAATAATAAATAAAATCCAAATATAAAAATGATTTTTACTTTTGGTTATTTCCAAAACAACAGCAAGGCAGGGAAATGGGGAAATAACAATTTTAAAAATTTAAAAAACAGAAACTTAAAGAAAATACATAAATATAAAAAATATTGAAGTAAAATAAAAAATATTATATACTAATAATTATTGAAAAAATATACCAATATCATAGACTAGATTACTAATGATTAATAAATCTTTTATACGAAATTAATTTTTAAAAATTATAAAATTCATAATTCATTATTAGTATCAGCTTGAGTGGGTTTGGAGGAAATTATTTATCCTTTTAAAAACATAACATATAGTTTTAATTATTGATATTTAATCTTTTAATCTTTTATAGTTTAATACTTATAATTATTAGTACTTAAATAATATATAATTTTTTACATACTTGTATTATTTGAAATTAATATGTTAACATATATATATATTTTTAAATGTTGATAATTTATTTGGTTAAATTATTTATTATTTATATCTTATTTTTTAATATTAATAGTTTTATCTTTTAATTTCAAAATTTGGTTGGTTTTTAGTTTTGAATTTTGTTTTCACCGGTAATAAACACGCGTGTCGAATAAAAATACAAATTTTTAATTTATTAAATTTACAAAAACCTGTGCAAAATGTAAAATTTAAATTTTCACCATTGTTTACGAAATGGGGGAAACATATGTGGCACAAAGATTCGTGCAACATAACCAAAACACATTTTTAAAAAAAAAGCCAGTACTATTTACCAGATTTTGAAGCAGGCTTGCATATAGAATAGAGACAGCAAACCAATACCGTTTCACGGCCTGTGCCGAAGCAAACAAGACACCTTTTTTCTTTCCTCGATTTTCTTTTCCATTTCCGGGTAATGCGGAACTCGTATGTCAATTTTTTTTTATCGGTTTTTGTTAAATTTTTTTTTTTGTCTCTTTTGCATTTTTTGATTGCTTCAGATTTTCATTTCTCTTTTTATTTTTTTCTGGGATTTGATTCTGTGTGATGATATCACACATCGGCCTGGGAAATCTCGAACTGGGTATCTCTGTTTTTGTGTTTTCTTTATTGATTGGATTTATTTTTGGAAGACTGAAATTGGGTTTTGATAATCCCCATTTTTAATGTCATTTGTGTTTTGATTTGATTGTTTTGGCGATTGAGTTAATTGGGAAAAAAGATTGAAATCTAAGAATGAGAGACATCTTTGGATTAAATAGTGAAATGGGGTTTGTTGTATTTTACTGTTTTTGTCCCATTATATGGTTGCTTGCCGTTGTTTTCATTATAAGGGTTAAGGTAGTTTTGACTCAATATATACTCGAATTTTGTGTTAGAAATGGTTGGAGAATTGAGATTTTGAAATGGTTATTTGTTTTTGTTGGATTTTCTTGTCCCATATTATGATTTTTCCTTTGGTGGGTGTAGATTGGCAAAGTGTTTCTGGGCTTTTTTTGAGATTTGTGTTTGATTGAGATCAGTTACTTTGTAGGAGATTTGAAATAACTTTATTTATCTCTATTGTACCTTTTGTTACGAGGGAGGTGATTTCCTGCAAATTTCTAGTTGATTTTTTCTTTCGCAATTGCTTGTCTTAGATATCTAATCATACAAGTGATTGTGAATGAATCAGATATGAAAAGGATTTTCATTCTATGTTTCAACTCTATAAAATGTTGGCAGCTGAATTTATTGTGTGTTCATATTTTTATCTGTTATTTTGTTTCTGCCTGTATTTGTTCTTGATTTTATTATTTTTTCTACGCAAAAAGTCATTTCTTTGTAATTTGCTTGCAGTTGATATGTGGATGTTTGAATGTCTGGTTATATGTTTTACATTCATACTCTAAACTTGAGAACTAATTTTTTTTTTTTTTTAGTATGCCATTTCCTTTTCTTTTTCCTGTATTTTGACATCTTCCATTTTCCCCTTTTGTTTGATTTTTCCATGTTCTGGAGTGGACTATCTGCTCTTTTAACTCTTCACAAACTTCCTGAATTTTCATACTTATTTTTCAAGAGGCAAAAAGTGCATATGAAATGCCAACCTTAATTTTCTGTAAAACATTGGTGCTTATGTTCATTATGTTGTAATGTCTTGTGTCTTCAAAAATCTGAAGCTGCTATCATAATTACAGGTCGATGGAGTGACATTTCTTTGGAAAAGACTACCAGAAGTGCTAAATTAAGTCATCAAACTAAAAATACTGATCCACTTTGGGATAACAATGGCTCCTGGGGGCAGTGCTTGTAAAGAGGTTCTTGAATCTCAACCCGCAATCCCAGACTATGACATCGGTACAGCAAAGGTAGAGAACAATAATACAACAGCAAAAGGAGCTATTGGTTTAGCGGGAAAGCATGGAGTTTATTCTAATAATGGTGTGCATGAGCTCCTTGAGTGCCCCGTCTGCTCAAATTTAATGTATCCTCCAATTCACCAGGTCAGTTCTGTAGAATTCAAAATGGGATGATTTCTTTCCTCCTCTTCCCTATAATTCAAAATGGCAATATTATATGTGATGTTCTGAAATCAAAACGGTGTTTGGATGCTTCTTTTTTCTCCTAGCCCATGAAGTTATCAGCAGAAACTTTATTTATTTAACCAAAGGACTTAAATAGTAAATTTTTGACATTTACTTGTTTTTGTAGCAGGAGTACAGTGGAGAAATCATAGGAGTTTATATTTAGTCCTTTCATCATTATTCATGAATCATAGAATATGACTACATACCATCAGCATAAACCATTTGAGGATGTTCTAGAGTAGATATTTCCTGTTATGTCTTGCAGCATAGAAGAATATGTCTCAAGGAATCACATATTCTGTAAATTATGTGAGTTACTGTTGGAAAGATATTAGAGCTTTTGCAACTGTTCTGCAAGCTTGTTTCTTAACTTCTGTCTTCATCACATGGTTTGCAAGATTTTAGTTTGCAATTTTTGATAATTCAAGACCGTGGGGCATTTATGAGAATATGTGGATGGTTAGTTGACTTGGAAGAATGGTGGAGAGTTTTATTTATGAGAGTGGAGGGTGATGCTGCATACAGCAGTTTGGAAAATAAATAAGAAGACATTTTCTCATGAAGTGGTTATATATTTTAATGGGGCTTGAATGATTAGTTTTTTACCGTACTTTTATAGTCGTTTAGGAACTAGTGCGTTTAAGCTCTTGAGAGCATAAAATTTGTAAATACTTAGTTCGTTAAATAAATTATGAAACTAATGGTTCGTTTAAGATTTCTATCAGAAACTGAACACGTCTTAGTTCTTGATTTTTATTTTTCACATCATTTTAAAATTGCTGAATACTGTGATCCAATTTCATAACTATGATTTATGTTGGATTTGTGTGTTATAGTGCCCAAATGGACACACTTTATGCTCAAACTGCAAGGTTAGAGTGCATAACTGCTGCCCTACTTGTCGATATGAACTTGGAAATATAAGGTGCTTAGCCCTGGAGAAAGTTGCAGAATCACTGGAACTACCCTGCAAGTACCAGGACTTGGGATGCCATGATATTTTCCCATACTACAGCAAACTCAAGCATGAGCAACATTGTCGATTCCGTCCTTACAATTGCCCTTATGCTGGGTCTGAGTGCTCTGTCACAGGTGACATCCCAGCACTTGTGGCACATCTGAAGGATGATCATAAGGTAGACATGCATGACGGGTGTACCTTCAATCACCGATATGTCAAATCAAATCCACATGAAGTGGAGAATGCCACATGGATGCTAACTGTAAGTACTTGTTTTATATGATACATGATAAAGTTACAGTTGTTTTGCCATTATAAAGGCTGTGATTTCTCAGTATATATGTAGACTTACATCTTTATGGATGCTAAACTTCGTCTGTTGGGGTCTTTACTTTAGTCCTGTGGTTAGAAATTTGATGCAAGTGGTGAGGAAAAATTGCACGAGTAGTGTAGAAAGATGCTTTAATCTGGATTTTAGTACAATTGTTTAATGTCTCTTGCCATGTTGTTCAGGAATTCAATATGTTCACATTGGTTATATGGTTGCAAAAATTTAATTAACCGAAGTATATGTTTGTCTGGGAAATTTGAGCAAAGCGGCATTTGACTTCTTGAGCTTGTGATTTGTGAAGGTCTTCAATTGTTTCGGACGACAGTTCTGCTTGCATTTTGAGGCATTCCAGCTAGGTATGGCACCCGTGTACATGGCCTTTTTGCGTTTTATGGGGGATGATAACGAAGCAAAGAAGTTTAGCTACAGCTTAGAAGTGGGCGGAAATGGGCGGAAGCTGATATGGCAGGGAATCCCCAGGAGCATCCGCGATAGCCACAGGAAAGTTCGTGATAGCCAGGATGGACTGATTATTCAGAGGAGTTTGGCTCTATATTTTTCGGGTGGAGACCGACAAGAGCTGAAGCTGAGGGTTACAGGCCGGATATGGAAAGAAGAATGAACAGTGAGTTGATTGTACAGTGCAAAATTGAATAGATACAGCGAATGGCGCAAAGCTTAAGCTGTTGTGATGGGAATTTTCTATCGCTTTCACACGGTGTTTGTGATTTGAGTTGTTCTATAATATAATCTATTGTGGAGCAGATTGTTGTTTAGGTTGTAGGAGTGTTAAACATGATTCATGCAGCAAAATGCGTGTGGGTTTGCACATTAACCATGTCATAGAATGTGCAATTTTCTGTTGTTTAAATGTTACTATTATGTACCATATTCCTGATTCAAATCAGAAATAAAAATCCTCTCTTTGCTTATTTGTGCCTCTATTCTATTCTCTGCCGATATATCAACCAATTTTACAGAACCCTGAAGCAAACTTCAATCTATTTTTAAGATGGCATGCTTTGGTTTGGCGGAAATTTAATCAAATAATATAGAAAGCTATATATGATAGCAATTTGATTTAGTTCATTGTAATAAGTTATAACAATAAAATAATAAAAACAATCACATTAAATAAAATACGTATCACAACCTCAAGGTTAACACAGATAGCGGTGAATAAGTAAATTTTAATGTCAGCCCTTTAACTTTACCGCTTAGTGCGTTGACCAAAGGAATCAGAATTAGTCCGATGCATTGAACAACTTTAAATGCAGTCATGCTTTTTGAGACACTAGATGGATTCCTCCAAAAAAAACTTTATTACTATAATATAAATTGAATTAAGGCTATGTTTGATAACAACTTTTAAAGTATTTTTTAGAGTTTTGATTTGTCAAAATACTAAAAAGTTATATAGTCTTTGAATTAGTTTTTAGTTTTTAAATAACATCTTATCAAATGGTGACATATAAATTTTTTGTCTTCAACCTTTAACATTTTGTAAATAACTAACACTATTCAAACAATTAAATACTACTCAAACATTTAATTTTGCAAAATATAATATATAAATATATTTAAAAAAATAATAATTTGGTTAATCTAAATAGGTACATAAAATTAATATACATTAGAAATATGGTTGATTCGGAATTTGTACTGTTTTAAGATTAAATCAAACTAAGAAGTAGTTATGTTTTTAAAGTCAAACAATGAAATTAAAAATGATGAGGTGGGACCGATGCATTGCATTGCATGGACGTGAGACCAAGTTTAGTAATTTGCAAACTATGTAATGTGATCAAAGAAAGAAAAACTAAAAAGGACATGCACAGGCAAACATGAAAGCACGTAGAATTAGGTTGGTTTTAGCGGTTTAAAGCCTCCTTCGTATTCCGAATTTCCCTCTACAACAAACGAAAAAATGTCTCTTTCCTTCTCAAACAGATAATCATTACACAGTTAGACAACAGAGACAAGAATCTGATCACAACCCTTTTTCCTTTTTCCCACATTTTCTGCTCAATTTGTATTTTCTCTATCTGCCAATTCAATCTTTCTCTGCCTTTTCTTGATTGGATTGGACAGATCTCCATACCTTTAGGTACCACATTCCTTTGATTTTTACAAAAAAAATCTGTTGTTGATTATTCTGGAATGAAATGTGTTAACTTTACGTGTAAATTATGCAGGTCAGGGCATTGTTGATATGTCGTGTTGCGGAGGAGCAGAGGAGGAACTCGACGGTCCGCCTGCTAATCAATCTACCGCCCCGCCAGGCAATCCATATGGTGGTAATTGTCCCCCTCTATTTTTGTTTCTACTTCTAACTTCACATTCATATAGGGTTTTAACCCATAAAGGAAGCTTAAAATTCATGAATTAAGGGGCCAAATAATATATATTTTGTGGGATTAATAATTGAGTGTTTCATTTGCAATTATTGTTTTTAAATTATTGAAGGATGATTAGGTTTGCAGGATTTTATATTCAAAGTTGTGATTAATGTTGATTTATAATACAGAAAGCACAAATTGAGACTATTGTGGATATTGTAGGCAACGATAGAGGAGAGCCGAAGAGTGCGAATCCTGCGAAAAGCGGAGCTCCCCAGAAGATGTTACCCATTGAAATTCCGTCTATCTCATTGGATGAATTGAATAGATTAACCGATAACTTTGGTTCAAAGGCATTGATTGGAGAAGGTTCTTATGGTCGAGTTTTCTATGCCAAATTAAATAATGATGTGGAGGCTGCAATCAAGAAACTTGATGCCAGCACTTCACAAGAATCTGATAATAATGATTTTGCAGCACAGGTTAGATACATCATTTCACTTCATATGCATAATTTTAGCCCATTTTAAAAAATTCCCCTATTTTTATACTTTCTTTTTCTCATTGGTATACAGTTATCAGTAGTTTCAAGGCTTAAAAATGATCATTTTCTGGAGTTGATTGGATATTGTTTGGAATCAAATAGTCGAATCTTAGTTTATCAGTATGCAACAATGGGTTCTTTGCACGATGTATTACACGGTATATATGTATATATGATTTAATATCTCTTAGCAGTATGCACATTTGGTCTATTTTATGGAATGGTTGATTTTTGGTGTTGATGCAGGAAGGAAAGGTGTACAAGGAGCTGAACCAGGTCCAGCACTTAATTGGAACCAAAGAGTTAAAATTGCATTTGGTGCAGCCAAAGGTCTTGAGTATCTGCACGAAAAATGTCAGCCTTCTGTAGTCCATCGCGATGTTAGATCGAGCAATGTGCTGCTTTTCGAGGATTTCACTGCTAAAATTGCAGATTTTAACTTGTCCAGTGCCTCTTCTGATACCGCAGCTCGGCTGCATTCAACTAGAGTATTGGGAACATTTGGCTACCATGCCCCAGAGTAAGCTTAATTATTATGCCTTTTTGTCCAAAATTTCGAATGATTCGACCTCAAAATTCAACTCTTTTGTTCCTTTCCTTGTAGGTATGCAATGACAGGACAAATAACTCAGAAGAGCGATGTTTATAGTTTCGGAGTGGTCCTTCTAGAGCTTTTGACAGGACGAAAGCCAGTAGACCATACAATGCCCAAGGGACAACAAAGTCTTGTAACCTGGGTATGCTCCTCCTGCACTATACTCGTTAATTATTCTTTAATAACTTAATTAAATGCATTCAATTAATCAGTATGAGTAACTAAACACAGGCAACTCCAAGATTAAGTGAGGACAAAGTAAAGCAATGTGTAGATCCAAAACTAAACAACGAATACCCGCCTAAAGCAATTGCTAAGGTTTCTGTTTTTTGCTATAACTCTTGTTTCTGAATCTTGTTGACGAAAGTAGAAATAAATTTAATTATAATATTTCTGTTGGGAATTGAATATTGTTTCAGTTAGCAGCAGTTGCAGCACTTTGTGTTCAATATGAAGCAGATTTCAGGCCAAATATGACAATAGTTGTAAAAGCATTGTCACCACTTCTGAATTCAAAACCAGCAGGACCATAAACTGCAGCCTAATATTTTAAAACAATGAATTAAATCAGACAGGCTTCTTACAGTTTTGTAATATGCAGTTATTTTATGTAGTTTCCTAATTTTTGATTTTTATATAATCACATCATTATCTATTTAATTACACTGTAAGTATATATTTTTGGGTAGATTGTATTATTACTAGTTGTTTGACACACAAAGAAAAAGGAAAACACTTAATTTTCTACTTTTTTTGTATTTATTATTAACATTTTGTTATACATTTACTTCTTTTTATTTGTCTTCCTCCATCTTCTCGACATTAACAATTCCAACATGATTCCTTAAAACAGAAACTAAAATTGTATAATATGCTTGCTTCAAATGATTTCGCCACTTGAAAAAACAAAATTTATAATTCAATTTATGTGGAATTTGTTCTTTCAAATAAATAAATAAATTTATGTGTAATTTGTTATAATTAAAGTTGAACTACATAATCATATTTATGACTAAAGCATCCTAATTATTTAACAATTAATCTACTGCGTAATGTATATATTACAAATTAATTACAATATCTTTCAAAAAAAAAAATATACAATAGTTTAACTCCTTAATTATATTAATCCAATTGTATTAGCTCTTTTTCTTAAAAAATTATAACCTAGTACCTCAATCATTCATGTAGTGGTGGCCACGGGCCAGGCCGGGCCACGGTTCGAAAGGAGATGAACCGGAATCGGCCAGCCGAACCGCCAGGCCGGTGAACGGTAGTTCGGCGGCAGGCCGGTTAACCAGCGGTTCGCCCTTTTTTTTTATTTTAAATTTAATGGTTAACCGGCGGTTCAACTCAACGGTTCGAACGATTCGACAACGATTCACGGTTACGGTTCGAAAAAATATTAAACCGGAACGGCCCGCCGACCGAACGGTTACGATTACGGTTCGACCGGATCTAGTTCAATAACGGGCCAATCCGGACTGGGCCAGGTGGCCGAACGGGCCAACCCAGCCCGTGTCGACCACTACATTCATGTACACTTTATCTTTAAGACAAAGTTATTTTATTAATTGTTGGAAATTGCTTATTAAAACATGTTTCGAATAGATGAGGGGTTTCAGTTTTTTATTTTCTAAAAGCAGAAAACTGTTTTTTTTTTTTAAAATTGTTTTCTTCAATCCAATTCATTTATGTTGTCGTTAGAAAAATCGAAAAAATTAAAATTTTTTCGATTTTATGGAATGGCTGACTATATTATATTATAACATATATTATTATATAATATTTATTGAATGATATTATTATGTATTAAGAAGAAAAATAAGTATATTTTTATCAAAAACAAAGTATAATAATAATAATAATAATAATAATAATAATAATAATATCAAAATATATGAATTTATAAATTAGAAATAGGATACACGAATATTTCAAAAGAAAAATAGAGGTATAGATACATGATTAATAATTAATAAATAAATAAATACTTTCATTATTAATCAAATTTTTGGAAAAGTCAGTTTACCCCAAAAGAGAAACGTCGCCTGAGAGATTCGAACTCTCGCGGGGAAACCCCATGTACTTAGCAGGCACACGCCTTAACCACTCGGCCAAAGCGACTCTATGACCTTGAATCGCAAACACTCGTTAACAAGAATAAAGGCGATCCTGCACCGGTTCCTGCAGTGCGAGGCGAATACATCAATAATCAACTTCAAAGTTCAATTCTTTCGTCTCTTGGAAGAGGGGAAACTATTCATTTATATGGATGTAGAGGTAATCTCTCGATTTCAAGCAGTAGGTTCAAAGACAATATTAATCTATATCTTGGATTCTCCGGTTTGAAATCGGAGTTCGAAGACTTCAATAATCAAGTTCAAAGTTCAATTCTTTCGTGCTTAGGAAGAGGAGAAACTAATAATTCTACATGGATGTTGGAGGATGTAATCTCTGATTTTTCAAGCAGTAGGTTCGAAGACCATAATAATTTTATAGTCCTCCGATTCGGAATTGGAGTTCAAAGTTTAGTTCTTTCGGGTTTAGGTGTTTAAGCACTTGGAATTCAATAATCAACACCAATTCCAATTTGGAGGCCGAGTTAAATGGCTATGGAGTTAGTTGTCTCCAATTTTAAGCGAGCTTTCTTTTAATTAATTGGATCCTTGATTCTTTCAGAGAGTCAGGAGGATTGCAATTTGCATCAGCCAACTGCCTGACGAAACGCTTGCTTTAATTTTATCACATTTGACGTTTAGAGATGCGGTTAAAACAAGAGTATTGGGTAAAAGATGGAGGCATCTCTCGATTTGTCACATATGTATTCAGCGAGGTCCGAGCTCATCTTTGATCGTGCGTGGGCTGGTATACCTCGGGGCTGTTTATGTGGAAAATATGCTCCTGCATTTGTGCAAGATGTGAATGAGTTCTTAAACCAGTATAAAGCCCCGCACGCCAGTTCTTTTCCGGTGGTTTTTTGCCTTGGTAGGAAGTATTCTTCTGATATCGATCGATGGATCTGTTATGCAGCGAAGCTGGGTGTTGAGGAGTTGAAAATTTGTTTTGAATGCTTAAGAAGCCCAGTATTTATTCGACACCAGTTATACTCTTTTTCTTTTCGGCATTTGTCCCAAGCATGCGAGCTAAAGCGTCTGGAATTAAAAGCATGCATATCAAACCAGATTTTGATGGGCTCTTTCATTCCCTGAAGTTCCTTCATTTATTGATAAGCAGATTTTGATGATCGAGGATGCTGCACTGCAACTTCAATCTTTATCGATAAGCAGTCGATCAATAATGGTGGAAACTATTCCCAGTAGCATCCCGACATTTCACAATTTGAAGCATATGGTGTTGCTTCTATCTACAAGCATCAGATCTTATAACATTCGGATGATAATCCCTCTCATAGTTGTCTGCCCTCTTCTTGAGATATTTATTTACCTTGACAATATCACCCTGTCAGGGTTTTTAGGAATGACTAACTCAATAGAAAAAAGAACAATGAGAGAAATTCCGGAATGTTGTCTTCCTCATTTGAAAGAGTTCTGATATCAAAATTACATATACATGAGAAAATTTGTTTATAAAATAGATACAAAGAATTCTTATATACATGATAAGCATTAGAAAACATACACATAATAATCATATGAATTTTTGGATCATTTCTCTGACTTCTTCAATCACAAGCCAAGCTTTGTGCCCTCCTATTACTTCTGCTTTCATTTCTCCATCCTTCCACAACTGCATTCATTTCTCAATTCTGTCACTCTTACTTGCTATCTACATTCATTTTCACTTTTAATCAATTATTTTACTTCATAAAATTAGCAAATGTACCTGAATAGTGGGCATTTTCTGCAATTACACAATCAATGAAGAAACCCCTTAATTAGTAGCTGACAGTTAAGAAGGAAGTGATGAAAAGAGAGTGCAAA
This sequence comes from Croton setiger, assembly GCA_948099555.1. NCBI lineage: Eukaryota > Viridiplantae > Streptophyta > Magnoliopsida > Malpighiales > Euphorbiaceae > Croton > Croton setiger. Next base: position 15,605 of record CANUEY010192066.1, read on the forward strand.
AATCTAACATACTGAGATATTTCCACGTTTGACTAGAGTTTGTGGCACCTTGTTCACATCCACACTGTAGAACTTGATCCTATATTTTGAATCAATTTACATTTCTCAACTTCAATAACGAATTCATCCACAGTTGAAGAAAAAGATAACATCTTTTTTTAATAATCAAAAGATTGCTAAAAACTACTGTTTAAAACATATTTTCTTGTAGATATTTGATGCTACTGTTAACGTTTCCTATTCCACCAATTTGCATACTCAAGAACAGAGGAAAAACAGAGAGAAGGGTTCACCTATTATCGTATTCAGCAGCCAGTTTCTCTAACTTGGGCTTCAAATAGATGCATTTCCGGCACCAAGCAGCCATCCTTTTCATAAATTAATAACACAATCAAAATAAACAACCAAATAAGGAGATAAATAAGTATATTGATTACATTACTCACCAGTCAATGAGAATAGGGTGTGAGAGTTGCTGCGCTTGGATTAGAATTTGATCGAGCTGTTCAGAATCGTTGATGGGTTCCATGTCTATAGAACTGGGTTTTGTCATGTCAGCCCAAAATGCTTCAACTTTCCAATCTCTTTTTGAACTGATAATCTTTTTAGATTTCCCATTTCTGAGATCGAAAAACCCACAGCTTTTTTGCAATAATAAGTAGTTGGTTGAGCTATTCCATGACTGATGCTGCTGATTATTCACTGTTTCTCTGTAAAAAATGTGGGAATTTGCAGCTGAAATTGACATCCTTGATTCTTTCTTCAAACTTGAAACTTCTACTTCAATTTCAATTTCAATTCAAGAGCAAAAGAGAAAAACTATCTTCAAGAAATTAAAGCATCCAACAAAATCATGTTTTGGTTAATTTTGAAGGCTCCCTTGCTCTAATATTATTAATTTGATTTGTTCGGTTGGTTGATTCAAAGAATGGAGATAAAAAAAACAGGAAAGGGAAAGAAAAGCTTATCCATAAGGTAGAGTTGAGAATGGGGAGGAAGGGTCCCACGTATGAGGACCATTTGGTTCTTATTCAGCTTACCTATACCAAAATTTGGAATCCGAACCCAATTAGAGTTAGCTGGTCTCGGTTCAACTATGATTATCAAATCATCTTTGCATTAATTTTTTCATAAAACAAAAATATAAACATTCCCTGTTTCATTTAAATGATTATATTCTTTTAAAAAGAGATGACCTATTCACACATTTGAATATTTACGATTACACTTGAATTACTAGTCATACGTACCCCTCTTTGATGTTAAGGTAACAACTTCATGCATCACTGGTGCTCATATGAAGATCTCATAGTATGTAATTAATTCAGCACCGTACGGCTACAATTTTATAAATAATTTTATGTTTTTTTTCTTCACTTATTTAAAGAAAATATATGCATTAGAAAATATATTTTGTATTACTTTTTCTTTGTTTTTTTTTTTAAATTTATAAGAAGGCTCAATGATCAAATAAAAATTTCTAATAAAATATAATAATATGATGTATATTGAGGAATTAAACTTTATACTTCAATTCACAAAATTAAGCAAAAATATATATCAATTATAACTGCTTAATAACTTTTTAAAAGTTATTTTTTAACAATCGAAAGCTAATATTTATTCTTCAACGATACCAACACCAAAAACATCAATAAACCCACTAATAAACTGCACGGTGGCCACCACTGTCACGTAATATTTTTATATCAATATTGTATATTCATCACAAATCAATAATACCATCAAATAGTATAGAGAAACGAGCCGAAATTTTGTAACCAAAATCAACTAATTCTAAGTTGATGTAAAATAACCTTCAAATAATTATATTGAGATAGATAAAATTATCCAATTTTTTTTTTTTAAAAACAGCAATTTTAATGGTTGGCTCGAACGACCCAACAGTTTAACCCACGGGTTGGCCTAGGGTCTATACTGGTTCAAGGCAACAGCTGAGAACCTGGGCGGACCAGCGGTTTGATTGGCTTGGCAACGGTCATGAATCGTTGTTCATACCGGGCAGTTTTTCGGTCCAAATTGACGGTTAACTGAAAAAAGAAATTTCTTCTGGTTAACCAGCGTTTTTTTGAGTAATTCGTAGGCGGTTCCGGTTCATAGCGAAAAACGGTTCAGAAAATGTTTGAACCTGAATCGAATCGTCCTCCTACGATTCTAGTTCAGACTTTACGGATTCAGTCCAGACTTTATGGTTCCAATTTGAGTTCAATCAGTTCTGATTAACTGACAGGCTAAAACCACTGATTTTTCGGCCACCACTAAATGGGACTTGTCGACTGAAGATGAAACGTGAAATGAGAAAGTGAGGGAGTCTTGTGCGTGATAGACATGGAAGTTAGAATTTTTATTTTTCTTAAATCCAAACAGAAGTAGTTTAAAATAAACCAACTATGGTTATTCACTTATTCTGACATTTAACCCGATTTTGGTTTAATTATGAGTCAATCATTTAATCAAATAAACTAGTAGACTGTTTGTTTTTTTAGTAATCACTAAAGAAATATGGATGGAGAAACTATTCAATGTAATAATGATAAAATTGAGTGTGAGGTAAAATATCACAATATTAGACAAAATTTAGTATAACAAACAATCGCAACCTCGGGTCCATTACGGAAATATGGACGAAGGGAAAAACTTAGGTACTAAATAATTAAGTTGTCAAAACATATGTGCAAAATTATAAATTTGATAAAATTTAGGGACTAAATAATATTTCTTATTTTTTAGTAGGGTGTTTTCCGAGTGACAAGTGTCAAACATCTGGACTTGGCATTGGCACCAAAGCGTGCCAGGCTTAAAGTTCAAGACAGCGGGGTCTATGTAAAAGTGAAGATAACGTGGCCATGTTATACATTTTATTTTTCGTGCTTATTATATTTGCAAAAGATTAGTTAAATTAATTGTTTTAAAATAGTTTAATTAAATTAAACTTTTTTTTTGAAGAGCAATTAAATTAAACATTGTTAAAAGTGATATTTTCACTGAGTTTCACTTTATTTTAGATTTAAAACAGTTAGCCTTATATGATTTTATTTTAACAATTTCACCCACATAATAATTTTGCACTAAATTAAAAGTTTGAACATTTTTAGTGGAACATAATTTATTAACTAAACTTAACTCTGCTTAGTCTAAAAAAAAAACAGTGCATTTCATCTTAACGGAAAAATTGATATTCATAACAATCTGCTATCAATGTTCGTTTAATTTTTAAACTCTTTAATCTGATTTAATTATTTTCTAGTAGTTTTCTTCATATCTTTTTAATTTTTTCTCCAAATAAAGTTTGTTTATGGTGAATATAAAGATATTAATTTTTTAAATAAATACTTATTTTTCACATTTTACGATAACCATGTGTTAGCATCTACGCTATTTTCCATTTAAGAAAAATAAACGATAAAAGTATTCTCCTTATAATTTAAATTAATAGTTTAACTTAATAATTTAAATTAATTAATTAAATAGAAGAACTATGAGGGACTTTATATGTATTAATCGTAATAGAAGTACCTATTAGTAAATTATGTCAGTTAAAAATAAATTGGATAAAAAATATATGATAATTCAACTGTAACAAATTATAATGACTCAGTAGTATATTTTTAAAAATTCAGTGATTTGATAATTTGTACCAAAACGAAGGACTCAAAAGTAATTTTTTATTTTGTTATCTATAAAATAATGTAATCACTCCCTTAAAACATTTGTTGATATATTAGTGAAATGCTTAAGTGCAATTTGTGTTTTTGCAAGACAAAAATGTATTGGTAGGATTTGTAGAATGTAGTGGGGGGACAAAAGTGGTTGAATGTGATTATATTAGTTGGATATAGCTTTCGATGACTTTAAATAAATCTTATCTCTTTCCTTATTCTCATTTCATTTATTAATACTGTTACAATTTGGACTTAGCAAGTACAACTTTTAGTTCATTTCCATTACATATTAGAATATACCATTACTTTGATTTTAAAAGTGGTGTTACTCAAAAGCATGGGTCGTTCTAGTAAAATTGCACATCTACTTTGGCCTAAATGCCTGGTTTGCATACTTGATCTCATTTGCTTGGGTGCATGTGTGTAGTATGTGCGTGTACGTGTGTATAGCTATATAAAGAAAAAATTGATATTATTGAATTTTGAATTTGAACTAAAATTGTTATATATATCTATGTTGCAGTTTTTATTTGACATAACGTGAAAGTTTTAAAAGATAAAACAAATCCTAAAAAGAAATCAAAATTATGTAATTTGATAATAAAAGATAAAAATTGTCTTACAAAATATTGAAATAAGGCTTATATAAGGGAAATTCCTAACAAAATAATTTGAAAATAATTAAAACGCAAATTTGAGGCCCTAAACAGCAAAATTTGGCTCCAAAGTTTGTAACAAGTGGCCAAGGACCCATGTTATTTTTCTAAATTGTACGTCTTACGAAATTCTTTTCAGAAAATTGTTGCGGACTCCAATCGAATTTCATATAAAAAAGTTAAACCTTCTTCTGCTAAACTTGTCGTGATCAGGACCTTCTGAAAAATCTATAATCATCTGAATAATTATTAACAGTGTTTAAAGGAAAAAAGGAAAGTTTTAAACTATTTGCATATATTTGAGACTCGTCAAAATCTTATACAAATTTGGTTCTAATATTAAACAAGCCAAGCTCTTTAATAAATGAACTAAAGTTGAAAGCTTATAATTTGAATAGCTAGCAAGCTCATTAATGACCTATATTATGAAGTATATCGGTGTAAAATTAGTTCTATATTATTATATTATGAAGTATATCTATGTAAAATTAGTTAAATTAGGTCAAGAACTGTCTTGTAAATTTCACCTTTCTTACACAAAATTACATAATTTCTATATGAGGAATTAGAGCTCCTTATGGAGCCAAATTTACAAGCCTAATTTGAGTTTAAACTCGTACCAACTCACACATAAAGTTCATAAACTGAGCTCAAATATCGAATAATTAAAACCTCAAATTTGAGTTTAATATTTCCACATCAAGTCGAGTTTAAGCATTACACTACTCGACTCCCCGACTTGATTACGGTCCTAAAAAAAGAGGTGAGGGTTTTAGAAGTGCGAATACGGATGGTATGCTTCAATTCCAGCTAATCTCTCCACCTTCATTTGTAAAAATGGAAAATGTATGATTTAGTTTTCAAAATTTTATAGAAATAATGATTATTCTCTAAATCTTTTAATAATGGTTTATTACATAATTTAACAAATGAAATTTCATTGAATATTTAAATGGAACCTTAAATATCCACTAATTTAACATCTGAAATATATAATAGCAATAAATTTAACACAATTGATGATTTTCATTTTGTATTTTTAAAAACGAATGATTTTCTCCCTCTATTTTAATAAAAATAAACAAAATTTTTCTTCTGTCTATTATTCAGTTTAAGTTAACTCAGAAAGATCAAAATGAAAGTTTATGTGCCATTTTGGAAATACTCAAACATGAAGGAACGTTTGGCAACTTTGTCAAATTTCATCTTCATCCTATAACCGATCGGCCCTAGTGATTAGCCGGAAAATCAAAACAGAAAAACGGCAACTAAACTCAACAACTTATAAATTAAATGAAAGAAGAGGAAGAAAAGATTCCCGTCATGCCTATATTAGAGCACGTTTGACTATAAAAAATGCTTTGAAAGCCGTCGGAAACTCTTGCGATACAACTGGGTTCGCGAACCGACCCGACTAGGTTATTTTATTGGGTTGTGGCTTCTCAATAAGAAGCATACCAAACGATGAGGAGTCGAACTGTTGCTGCCGGTCTAAGCTCTAGAGCATCGACGACGACATTTTGAAATTTTTGTGGCCTCTCTCTTTCTGTGTGTCCAGTCAGGACTCTCTCTTTCTATGTTCAATCTAGACTAATGTTGGTACTATTTCAACTAGCTCGTCGAGAGGAGTTCAACGTGGCGGCGGTTGGTCGTTCCAAGTCTAGAGTGGCGGCAATGAGTTGATGAACCTACAAACACCATTGTTGAGGTAGCCCAGATTTGGCAAACTTGCCAAATGGTCTTTCATTTTTTTTTCTTTTTTAAATGGTCCATAAAATTATATTTTGATCTTTCTACAATTATCTTTAATAGAAAAATAGATAAAAAAATTTTTTAATTCCATTTTATGAAATCATAAAAAAAAATCATTTATTTTAAAAAATACAAAGAGAAAAATTATATAAAACTACTGAAAAAAATCTCGTAATTTTCCTACAAATTAATTATTTCTGTTTAAAAAAATATTTGAATTAATTATTCATACAAAAGCTAACCCTCACTTTAAAATTAATAAGTTGAAATTTAAAATTTTATTCATGAATGAATTTCATGTGTAGAAATAATTAATTTAAAATTTAAATTTGAGTTTCTTTTATCTTTCAAACATGAAAAAATATATTTATAAATGAATTTTATAAAATTGTGTGGAATTCTTTGTTTCAAAGTGATTCTAAGAATTGTGTGTTCAGCTCTTTATTATTTATTGCTTTCTTTTAGAGACGATTTAGATTAGTCTATACCGTCAAAAAAATTAAAATATAATCATATTTAGGATACTGGATGAAAAATTCTTAAAATTTACCTAAGAATTTTCATGAGTTATTTGTTAAATATTTATTACTATAATATAAACAAAGCAACTTTAAAACTACAAAAGCATTGCAGAAACAACGTAAAATCCAAGTCCAAGTTGTTGTGTTATTAACATAAAACTATGAGTCCCCATCAATTAACTTCACTTCTTTTTTCTAACTACTTACAAAATTCCACTTTGTCTCAAAATTTAAATATCCCTTATTAATAACCTTTATAAATTTCAACAATGCAAGAAAACTAAATTTTCAGGTTACACTTTTTCTCATTAACTACAAAATTACCGTTTTGGTAAAAAAAAAAAATAGAATGGATGACAAATTAATGGAAAGATCCATAATATATTTTTTCAAAATATGAATGACCTAATAGTATATTTTAAAAAATTTTAAAAAACCTAAGAGCATATTATAGTAAAACTCAAGGAACATAGAGTAGTTTAGTCACTTTCATCTTATTTAATAGAAAAATGGATAGAAGCATGTCCCGACAAGTTAATAAAATTTGTAAATGAGTATATCAGATTGAAAACTCTCCATTTAAAAATTCAAAAAATGGTCTTTATTTCGATAAATGACCATCAGAAGACCTCGATTTTGGTGTTTGAAGATTTCAGGTGCGTTTCTCCATTTTTGGCTGACCAACGCCGTAGATCTTGTTGTTTAAAAGATTCCCTAGTGATTAAGGAGTCTATTGGTGGCCTTGATTTGCTCAAAAAAGGTCGGAACATGCTGCGACGATGATGGTTGAAAATAAATATTTTTTGCCTTTCCTCAAGATGTTTAGCCTGTTTTCAGGCTAGTGGAGGTGATGGCGATGGTTGATTTTGGTGCTCAAATGTTGTACGTCAACCGAGCTTCAATCCAGTGTTGGTTGCTTAGTTTGGAAGTGGTAGCAGTTGACTATTTGTGCTGGTTCAGGTCAACTGAGAGAGAGAGGCGAGAGAAGTTGACTGAAAAATTTACATTTTAGTTTTTAAAAATTACCATTTTAGTTAAAAAGTTAGAGTGGATGAAAAACTAACGAAAAGATCTTAAAATATATTTTTTCGAAATGTGAGGGACCTGATTAAGTATTTTAAAAAATTTAGAGAGTAGATCAAACTTTACAATGTTTTTTTTGCAATTAATTAATTCACAATTGCACATCAAAATTAGTGTATTGTTTTATAAAATTTATATAGTAAATATATTGAAAAAATAGTTTAATTAAGGGACCTTAAAATATAATTATGCACTATATATTAAATTTAAAGTTTTATATATAATAATATAATGTTGGTGAACAGTGTCACCACCGACACCAAATTGGCATTGGGACGGAGCAAATTACAACAATTCCCGCACAATGTTTGGTGTGAAAAAAGGGTTACTCCAATACAGGAAAACGACAAAGGAATACCAGATAGACAAATGACGGTGACTTACGATGCAACATGATTTTGCCGATTATTATTTGTCCATCATGCAAAACCGGCACTGGCCAGCCACGCCACCACCGCTTAGTTTTCCTATCATCTGGACCGCTGATCTCATCTGTACTGTAACCTTCAACCTTTGACACGTACGATTTTTGTACGGTTATTAAAAATGACTATATATATTACAGGGCCCCACGCGGAAAGTCTTTTATGTAAAAACTGGTTGGAAGTGGAGAACTGCATGATATGTATTGGAAAGCTCTAAAAGAGTACCTGAAAGTAATTATATTTATGTTACTAATATTCACGGCGCCACTGCTCCATATACAATAAACCAATACAAAATAACATTTTTTTTTTCTCTATAATTTTATAAAAACTTTACTGTTGGTGGTAATTTTTTAAGTAAATATTTAAATTTTGCGTTTGAGAAATATTAGTATTTATTTTTTATTTTAGTTTTTTATGAAAATTTTTTATTTTTTTCAAAAAGATTACATTTTAATTTTATTTCTTTAAAAATATTAAATATACTTGTATACTTAGGAATAATTATAATTTAATTCATGAATTTGATCATATTATACAATTTACTCCATCTATTTTCACTATTATTTTTTTAGCATCTCTTTTGTTACCGTTAGACTTTTATTCATTCTGTCACTAAAACTGTTAAATTCATATAATTTTTTTCAAAAATGTCCATGTGATTATTATTATTATTATTATGAAAAAGAAGGGTTAAAAAGTCAATTTACATCGCGAACATCCTTGCACGAACGCCGTCGTCAAAGTTTGGACAGACGATCAAAGGCTACCACTAGCAAGAGGATACTGAGGCAAGTCTGTAGGCACTGAAATTGCCATAACCATTGCCACTAATAACTAGAATTTGCGAAAACAACACTAGGTACACCAAAGAAATTTAATAGTCGATTTCATGATTTCTATTGGTAGGACGATTGAAAATGAGCCTATTGATACCAATTTTATTGTCATTTATTGGCCAAAATAAAAAATAGTAAGTCTTGTAACTCGAAAACTTCAACTACATTTTTCACTATTCGGTGCCTTGATGGCAAATATGAGGCTGATTTTCGACTCCTCGTGTTTAGCACTTTAAATTGATATGTTCATTTGGTCTATTCAATGCAAAAATCAGATATTAGGTTTTGTAGCTAAAAAAGTTTATTTTGGTCTTTGACTATAGGTTAAAAATGACTGTTCATTCCAAATATGTGGAAGGGTATTTTCGCTATTTGATAAAATTCTCTTTTCATTCTATTGTTCAGTCACATGAATTGAAAATAGAGAGATTTAATTATTTAATACCTCCAAACTAAAGAACTAGATTATAATTATTCATTTAAAATACATAAATAGATTAAAATACTATCATATTTTTTTTTTTTAAAAAAAGAAGAATAAAAAGAGTATTTTGAATACTAATATGAATTGTAACTAAAGTGAAAAGTATGAACAATTACATAGTTAACATTTACATACACAGTTTTATTTTCAAAAGATTATTTTTAATGCACCATTATTAGTTTTTTGTCGATAATTTTAATTTGCATCCAATCATGTAATAATATCACTATTAATATTATCAATCATACTTTGAAGTTGGTTTGAACTTTGAATTTGAATTGAAAGAATCTAAAATTGATAAATTTTGTCAAATATATTGAATGCTAAATATAAATATTATAAAATTTATGAATTTTTATATTATATTATTTGGTTACACCATACATGGAGGTTAAGCATATTATTTAAATAATAATAATTCATATATTATAATAATAATAAAAAAATCACATAAAAAATTACAATTGTGCTTATGATGAATTGTTAATTTCAATTTATTTAAAATATGTTTTGGAAGGTGAATGTGTAAAAACAAATCTAATTGGACAATTTTCAAATTATATGGGAGTTTAATGGTAATTGAACAAGTCAAACTAAAACTCGTTACAATAAATTGATGATTACTTTTAAATTTTCTATAAACAAGACTACAAAGTGCTTATAAATTAAAAATTACTTATTATAAGAAATTTTGATAAACTTATAAGCTTAAAAAAAGACTTTTATACTCAATCATCTCAAATTTTTCCAATCAGCAATTTATTTGATAAAAATTTTGAATTTTAAATTTTGATTTTATTATTTATAGAAAATACCATAATTTGAAAATATCTCTTTTGAAATTAAGGATAACACACATCGTATAAGTTATAAAATAATTTCAAACTCATATTTAGCAAACAAAATAGATGAACGGCATTGGCATTGGCAATGGCAATTATGCAATTTTGTGGTAAAACCGTGACCATATATGGATGACTCCTTTTAACAGTTGAGACTCCTGTCAAAGTATTCTGCTTTACTCTTTGACAAATGACAATCTTCTTCTTCTTCCTCACAGCAATAGTTTAAAAAAAATTAACTTAATTTCACTTATTTTTATGTTCTAAACTTCCATTAACCACAAAAAGCTCTGCCCATCTCTTTGCTTTTTCCTTCACACTCTTTATCTCTGTACAGCACTCTCCTCCATCTTCCATTATCTGAAGAAGTCACAGGATCTTCTGCCATGGCTGATACAGCCACAAAGCATCTCTCCTCCATCAATGGAGGAACTCTTGTTTCAGACCTAAAAAGTCTTTTTAGTCTTCTTAAAACTAGAAGAACAACCATGGCTTTTGCTTATGGTTTCATGTTTGCTTTCGTTGCTTTTACTATTTTTTTAGCGTTTAATCCTTCTCCAAATACCTCTGCTCCTTGGTTTTCCAATATCTTTACTACTTCTGCTTCGCCTTCTTCTGCTTCTGGATCTCATTTTTCTTCTATTTTCTCTTACTTTTTGCCAAACAGTACCAATTCTACTTTTCCTGCAAATCCCACCTCCAGATCTAACACTACATCATCTCAACCTTCTAGCCCAATTAATGAAGTCATTAACCCGCTTTCTGTACAAAATCATACTTTAAATACGTCTGATTCTGCTAAACTTGCTGTTTTGCAAACAAATCAGACTGCAAATGCTTCAATTGTCGATAATCACTCTCAGATTGCTCAGAATTCGAATAAAACTGCTGTTTCTGCTCCAATAAGCACTCCTGCAGCCAATCCGACTGCAAATGTAACCTCAAGACCGGTTTCTGATTCGCCTGTGAATTCAAATCAGACTTCAACTTCAAACGCTAAATCAGGCTTATCCTCGCCGGTGCCGGGAAATCAGAATGCTAATTTATCTACCAATTCTGCTTCTTCGGGTAGAGAAAACCAAAATAATGGAAGTGTTGAGAAGAATGTCGCGTCTAATTATACATCTTCCTCGCCGAAGACACAGGGAAATGGATCAAAGCAGATCAATGGAACTGATTCGAAGGGGTCAGGGAAACAGGGAATTGAGAGTTTGGTGAATTGTAATTTTTTTGATGGGGAATGGGTGAAGGATGATTCATATCCCCTGTATAAGCCTGGTTCTTGTTCACTAATTGATGAACAGTTTAATTGTATAAGTAATGGTAGACCAGACAAAGACTATCAGAAATACAAATGGAAGCCTAAAGGCTGCAGTTTACCGAGGTATTAATTCAAGTATAGTTTTTAATTAGTTCATTTTCTTTGTGATTGAATTGGATTATGACGTGTTTGTATATATTTTTTATGTTGTTGTTGAGATTGGTTTGAATGAATTATTGTATAGGTTGAATCCAGCTAAAATGTTGGAGATGTTGAGAGGGAAGAGACTTGTTTTTGTGGGAGATTCTCTAAACAGGAATATGTGGGAATCTCTGGTTTGTATGCTCAAAGGTTCAGTGAAAGATCAGACAAGGGTTTTTGAAGCTAATGGGAGAGTACATTTTAGAGGAGAAGCTTCATATTCTTTTGTATTCAAAGTGAGTCATTAAAATGTTTTGGGTTCTTGGACTAATTTTTTAAATATAGTATTGAGTGGCAAATGCATAATTCAATTAATTTCCTTTGGCTAGGATTATAATTGCACTGTGGAGTTTTTTGTTTCTCCATTCTTGGTTCAAGAATGGGAGATGCCTGACAAAAATGGTTCCAAGAAGGAAACTCTTCGGCTTGATTTAGTTGGTCGGGCATCTGATCTATATAAGAATGCAGATATCGTCATCTTCAACACTGGACATTGGTGGACTCATGACAAAACTTCTAAAGGGTGAGCTTTTCTAGTGATTGCTTTGCTTGTTTGTTCTTGTTGGCATATGTTTATCAAATTCTGGGGAATCTAAACTAGAATAAAAAATTGTAGGAAAGATTATTACCAAGAAGGGAGCCATGTGTATGATGAATTAAATGTTCTGGAGGCATTTCGTAAAGCTTTAACAACCTGGGCCAGATGGGTTGATCACAATATAAATCCAATGAAGTCTTTGGTTTTCTTCAGAGGATATTCTGCTTCTCATTTCAGGTGAAATTGAAAAGCCAGTTGCATTCTTTAATGATACATTTAGCTTGGTCTTCAACCATTTGATGGAGTAATAATAAAGTAATGTCTGCTTTTCTAAGTTTTTTGTTAATTAATTCTCTAGATGCTTATCTAATGTTTAGGCTGTGCCATGTACACTGCAACAGAATAGCAATACCATGTAATAAAATTTCTTAGTCTATTGAAGATATAATCAATTAAAGGTTCTGGATATAACTAATATAGTTGTAGTTCTGCATTAGCGAAAGTTCAGGATCTTGGGCTCCTTGAATTCTATGGAACAAATAATTTTAACTTCATCGTCCTTTCTTTCTTCAGCGGCGGGCAATGGAATTCTGGTGGAGCATGTGATAGTGAAGTGGAGCCAATAAAGAATGTTACTTATCTAAAGGAGTATCCTCCTAAAATGTTAGTGCTAGAGAGAGTGCTACGAGGAATGAAGACCCATGTCACATACCTAAATGTCACACAAATGACAGATTACCGGAAGGATGGTCACCCTTCAATCTATAGGAAGCATAACATACCGCCGGAAGAAAGAAAATCACCACTGCATTTCCAAGACTGCAGCCATTGGTGTCTTCCCGGTGTCCCTGATGCTTGGAATGAGATACTGTATGCAGAGCTCTTATTAGACGAGTACCAAAAGCGGGGCGTGCAGAAGAAGCACAGGTAAATAATAGGGACAACAATAAAATTAGATGATGCAATTGAAAACGTGGAGTTGAAACTTAAAATTACAAATATATATAGCACCCATTTTGTTCTTTTCTTTTCTTTTCCCTTATCAATTTTGGATTATAGAAACAAACAAAACATGGGGAAGATCCAAGAAATAGTGTTCTTTCCATCAACTACGAGTAAGCAAGAAGCAAATTATGAGTAGCTTATCTGTTTTATAAAACGAAAACCTTATATGACATGGAAGAAGAGATCAGAGAGTAAAGTTCTTTATATTATAATATATTCTTTTAGCCTTAGATTATTGCTACTTGAATATTATTGTAAATCAGTAGTTATTTTATTTAATAAAATATAGTGATTTGTATTTATTTTTATTATTTTCTCAGCATCAGTCAATTTTATAGTTCGTTTGTTGACAATTTGAGTGGAACTTTCAACGTAAATACAAATACTATATTGATTTTATATATTATAAGCTAATTCCTTTTTGTAGTAGTTTTAGGTCAATATTAAATTTCCGTTCGAAGGTCACTAAATTAAAAAGGAACACCATCTTTCGCTGCTGAAATTGATTGATTGATTAATGATATGTTATTAAAAAAAATAATAATATGAAGTTTGGTCTTTTTCTGGTGTCACATGCAATGTTTTGAATATTTAATTATTTTTCACATGAGATTTGTCTAAAAAATGATAATAATATATGTCGGTGCTATTTAAATCTCTGAAATCACATTATCCGAACTCGTCTCAATTTAAATTAAACTTTATCTGAATGCTTAAACTGTTATTAAAAATATATAGATTCGCGAGAAGAATCATGGCGTGAGAAGTACCTCGGAGGGGGGAGAGATAATTGGAAAGGAGGTATAATGAACAAGTCAGAGCAAGCAATTAATGGAAATTGAGGATTCGAATTTTGAGTTTGTAAAGATGAATGGAGGTGGGCCTGGATTGGCCTTTTAAGGCTAAAGATAATGATACTGGTGAAATTAAATCTTTTCAGGCTAGATCTTCTGTTTGTATTGATTCATCGTAAAGATAAGGATACTGGTGATTTGATTTTCTATAGTTTACAGAGAAATCTGTGCTTTGATTTTTTTTTTTTAAAAGGATAATGTAAAAATATCAAAATTTAATTTATAATAGTAATTTATTTGTTTGCATTAATTTATGTTTTTGTTTAATTATTATGATATTATTGGTAGCGTATTTGAGTTAGTACTCTTTAGGCAATTAAAAAGGCTCTTCAACTCCGAAGGAAATTGAAATGCTAGACCAAAAGATGATGAACTACTTTCAGGCAAGGGATGTTAATGACAAGCAAATGGAGGATCGGAACATTAACCCGCTGCCACCGTATCTTTGGAGCCCAGCTGACTGGACGCCCAGCCAAACTGCAATATCACCACAACGTAGCCATTTTAGTAGACTAAATAACTGGTGCAGGAGAAGTTAGGATGCATGTATGCCGTTTATACCTGGAATTAAACTTTAGGATACATAAGTAAATGATGGTTGTATTCGGACAAAAAAAAAAAAGTGAGTCTCTATCTGTCTAAAAGGATTTTTTTTTTTTCGCAAAAGGAAAAGAAAAAAAAAAGAATGTTTAAGAAAAAAAAAAAGGATCTATTTTTCTCTTTTCAAGTGTAATTGGTTAGTTTAATCTAGGGGTAATTATTTTTGGATCTCTGAAGTTTGGCCTAATAGACTCGGAAGTCCTTCTATTTTGAAAATTGTATCAACGGGTCTCTAACTTTTGAAATAATAAACTTTCAGGTCCTTCGGTCCAGAAACGGCATTAGTCAACGGAAAAGTCAACGATTTTTTTTTCAAAATGACAAAACTACCCTTTGGTTTATTTGAATCGAATCATGGTTTATTTGAATCAGACCATCCTAATTAAACCCAATTTTAAATCAAACCTATGGGTCCTACTCACTGTAAAAATTAAAAATAACCAAACTGCGAATTAAATCTAAGACCTTCAGCATGCTAGTCTACATAATAACCAACTACACCACAACACCTTTAGTATGTTAGACTGACGTGATAATTTTTTATAGTGTAAGGCACAACCATTCACTTTTTATCACCATAGCAATTATCTATTATTTCAATTAAGATTTTATTAAATAATTACATGTTTATTTTTTTATCATCCCAGACAAGTCTGAAGATTAGAAGGGAAAATTTAACTTTTCCGAAAAATAAAATAGAGTTTGCAGAAAATTTAGTGTTTATATGGAGAAATTAACAAAAATTAGAAAACTCATACTTTTTATTTGGAGAAATTAACAAAAATTAGAAAATTCATATTTCTAATTCAAGGAAATGAAATATTTATTGTGAGACCCGATGATACAATTTCCAAAATAAAGGGACCCAAGAGTATATTGGGCCAAACCTCAGTGACCTTCGATGATACAATTTCCAAAATAGATGGACCCCAGAGTACATTAAACCAAATCTCAGGGATCCAAAAATAATTACCCCTAAAAAATATGAGTTTTCTAATTTTTGTTAATTTCTCCAAATAAAAAATATAAGTTTTCTAATTTTTGTTTATTTCCCAAATAAACACTAAATTTTCTGCAAACTCTTTTAATTTTTCAAAAAAGTTAAACTTTCCTTTCTAACCTTCAGACTTGTCTAAGATGATAAAAAAATAAATAAGTAATTATTTAATAAAATTTTAATTGAAATAATAGATAATTGCTATGGTGATAAAAGGTGAATGGTTGTGTGTTACACAATAAAAAATTATCACGTCAATCTAACACACTAAATGTGTTGTGGTGTAGTTGGTTATCATGGTCTAGCATGCAAACGGTATCAGGTTAAGCTCTAGTTTGGTTGTTTTTAATTTTCCCAGTGAGTGGGATCCACAAGTTTGATTTAAAATTGGGTTTAAAAGTTAGGGACCGATATAATTTCCAAAATAGAGTGACCTAAATCTATTAGGACAACCCAAAAATAATTACCTCTTTAATCTAACTATTAATAGATTATTTAGAATTATTTCAAATTTATATTATATAATTTAAAGGTTATTTTGGTAATAATAAACGAAATAGTTTTAATTTTAAAATAAAATTATTTAATTACCAATTTTATCCTATTTAAAATGTCTTAATTTAAGAGATGTCTGTTTGAGACATCTAGCATTTTCAAAAAACAAATAAATAAATAGTGAGATCTGTAAAAAAAAAAAAAAAGAAAGAAAGAAAAAATTGTGTTAAAAAAATTTTTATGGGTAGAGGAGATGGCACTTTTCTGTGTCCACTATAATTCCACTCGTATCCCACTTTAAAAGATGGGGACAATCCACTCTTTAAAAAAAATTGTAAAATTCTGAAAATTAAAATATTAATATTTAAAAAAAAAAAATTAATCCCTAATTTCTCTTTTCTTTTTATTAGATTTTTTTTTTTTTACATAAATAGATTAATAAATAATAGCAACATTAAAAATTGAATATTTTATATAAGACGATATTAGGTGGGTGAAAATAAAATTATATAAATTGGACGACACTTTTAAGATTGGAGGAGTTTGGAGGCAGGCCTTTAATGCTAAAATATTAGGGACATATAAAGAGTCCGGAGGTAGATGTTTAGTGCTAGTTGTGGCTATTATTTTTTTATATATATTTTATATAAATGGATAATTAACACTTTTAATATTGGTAAACATAAATCAAAATATTTCAAAACAATGTTTTTAGGTACATTCAAATGAATTTATCAACATCAGTTAAATTTGTCAATAATTTTTTAAAATTCTTTACTCATTTCTTTCACCTGAAAATAGTTAATACTACTTAATAGGGGTAATTACTTTTGGATCCCTGAAATTTGACCCAACAAACTCGTAGGTCCCTCTATTTTGGAAATTATATCAACGGGTCCCTAACTTTTGAAAAAATAGACTCTCAGGTCCTTCCGTCCACTTTGGCTGTTAGTCAACGGAAAAGTCAACTTTTTTTTCAAAATGACCAAATTACCCTTTGGTTTATTTGAATCGAACCATGGTTTATTTGAATCAGACCATCCTAATTATTAAATCAAATCTGTGGGTCCCACTCACTGTAAAAATAAAAAACAACCAAAGTGAAATTCAAACCTGAGACCTTCAACACATTACTCAACATAATGACTAATTGCACCACAACACTTTAGTGTGTTAAGCTGACCTGATAATATTTTATTGTGTAAAGCACAACCATTCACATTTTATCACTATAGCAATTATCTATTATTTCAATTAAGATTTTATTAAATAATTACATATTTATTTTTTAATCATCCTACACAAGTCTGAAAGTTAGAAGGAAAAGTTTAACTTTTCCGAAAAATTAAAAAGAGTTTACAGAAAATTTAGTGTTTATTTTGAGAAATTAACTAAAAAATATGAGTTTTCTAATTTTTGTTAATTTATCCAAATAAAAGTATGAGTTTTCTAATTTTTGTTAATTTCTCAAAATAAACACTAAATTTTCTGTAAACTCTTTTTAATTTTTCGGAAAAGTTAAACTTTCCCT